>KN483667.1:117561-129218 GCA_000787095.1 Periophthalmodon schlosseri | reverse complement strand
AGCACTCACCCGGCTCTGAATGATCTGGTGAAGCAGACACTTTGTGGAGTAGTGTGCTGTTCGTAAACTGGAGTCTCAGCCATGGATGACTCGGGAATAATAAGACGGCGTAGGCTGCAGGTGAGTGGTCGAGCCACATTGACCGGTCTGCCGTAGTGTTAAAACCTTAGCACACATTAGCCAAGAGCTTCAGACTGTTATTGTGTTGCCCTCGTTTTGTAGAGCCCATAGAAACTGCTTTAGTGTAATCCGATCTGTGCAAACGCTCTTATACCTTAGTAGTACACATTGTTTGAAGGGACAGTGTGCTGAAATAATAGCCTAACCCCTGCACTTAGCCTACATTGTACGTAGGCTTCGTACAGTTGTATAGTATTTTAGTAGTTAGTTTGTCATATAGTTGGGGCATTGGCAGACACACAAGCTACTGTATGCAAATCCTGCTAATTAATGTAATTTAATTACATGTGAGTCATGATGGGCAGTAGGTACTAGTTTCAGTACTATAAAGGGATTTTCAAATAAACATTTAAATGAGCCTAATCTTTTACGGGCTTCAAAAATATGAATCATTTTGTAAACTACAGCCCCTTTCAGTTTGTATAGTGGTAAGCCAGCTCCCCTGCCTCACAGCAAGAAACCAAGAATGTGAATAAATGTGAATAGTTGCTTGTCCTGAAATGCCAGCCCAGGCACACACACATCCAAGCTGCTTTCGACAACCCAGCCCCCTGCAGCTAATAGGATGAACAGAGGAAAATGAATAATTAAAAAACTCCCCTTTGGCTCTTCTGTCCTTCATATGGAATAAACATATAAATTTACATTAGGTTATTTTTGTTTGTGCACTGTCAGCTATCAGAACCACTTGTATACCTGTTGTGTCCAAGACACTTCACCTACATAGCATACTCCAATCACACTATGTCTGGTTTCAACTGGGTGGGCATCTGATGTAAAGTAAATAGACATCAATTTGCTGTCAGGCATCACCCGACTGTGTAGGCTATTGTGGTTAACACTAGCATAATGGAACTCTGTAACAATAACCTGCTCTCTTTCTTGTCTCGTCTCATAAAAACAGCATTTAGCCTCTGCATGTCCCTTTAGTGCTCCTTTTATGGCCATTTGTCTTCACTAGCGACTCCACGGCTATTTAAACAATGCTATGTAACCAATCATACCTCACGCATACCGACTTGTATAAAACCCTAAGGCGTAAAAAGTAGTCAATTTAAGCACAAGTGCCCCACCCCCAGTTTATGTCTCCATCTTGGTGGGTGCATCGGAGTGAACTAAGCTGAGATGAGCAGCTGAGTGGAGTGTGACCTCATTCCCTTACTATTCCCTTCTGTAGCATCAAAAATAAATTGTGTAAGAAAGATCAAGTTTAGGCTGTGACAGAGAACAGAGGAAGCAGAGGATCATGGGGGATTACCATGACGATGAGGTGAGCTGTGATGTATGACAGCGGCTTCTGGAGAAGCAATCATCAAAGAGGCACACACGCAAAGAATCAACACTCTATCAAAAATCCAAGCACAATATGTATTCCATAGTATTTCTGTGTTCTGTCTACCAATGTCCTTTGTTAGATACACAAACAGGAGTAGTTTATTTGTTTTGCCAATAACTGTCAATAATATTTGTTGAATTTTAAATAATACCCTGACAAAAAAGATGTGTTGTGGCTATTGGAGATGCTGGGGCTAGAACATCTTAAAATACTGTTGTTAATAGATGGTAAAGCACTCCTCCACCAACCCAAAGGTCTAGGATCTATTTTCTCTCTGCCATTATGTCCTTAGGCAAGACAATTCACCCAACTTATCTGGTATGAATGGTGTGTGTGTGTGTGTGTGTGTGTGTGTGTGTGTGTGCGTGAGTGTTTGAGGAGCCACTGACGCAGATTAGCAGCCCTGCTTCCATTGGTCTACCCCAGGTCTGCTGTGGCTACAAAAAAGCTTACCACCATGGAGTGAATGATTCATGATTCAAGCCTGTAAAGCACATAACCACTGTCAGGCTTTATTATTATTAAGATATATTGTCAGTGGATTGGAAAGAACTACAGTATTTAAAACTCATATATGGCCCTGTTATTCGTGATTGCAGCCTAAAGCTGTTTGTACATGAGGTGGGGTAGGCTATACTGTGTATAATCTCCAGTTAATCTCAAAGCTAACAGTTAACAGCTAACAACCTACACTGACAAACCTTCACTCACAGCCATCCAAAGTCACCAGTTCAACTATTCATGCAGTGCAAAAATGTCAACACAATATGCTAGCTTAATTTTTAGCACCCTTTTTAATGTCATACATTTATTTGAATCATAGTGAATCGATTCACACAATGTTTCAAATTTATTAGATACCCATTGTACAAAATGAGTGATGACCAAACTACTAAGCATTTTTTAAATTTGCCTAGATGATGGTTTTATAATAAATTGCCTGGATATAAATATTGAACAACCAAGTTTTATAGGTAGAAGCTGAGCAGTTTATTTACCAGGCAGTTTTCACAGCTTGCATGGCCATTTGTCTTCATCTCCACGTGCCTGTGAACAAAACACTGTGTTGGTGTGTGTGGTTGGCTCAGAGGGTCCCATGGGTGCCATCAGCCCAACTGGCCCTGCTGAGAGTCGCCCCCAGTGCCATATGGTGACACGCCCCTCTCCTGCAGCAGGGGGGTCAAGCACAGGCAGAATAGAGTACTGAAAAAGTCTATATTTTACATGAAATAAAATAAAACTAATTTTGAGAAAAATTGCAATAAATTTGAATGTCTGTAGTAAGACTTCAAGTCACACAACCTGCCTTGCTCCTAATGAATATTTTTTGTCTAGTCATTTCTTTTGCCATGTGTGACACAGCTTTTAGCCCCAGAAGACATTTACACAACAGAATGTACATCAGACAAGACAAAATGCCATGTGTGGAGGCTAATACATCCGGGATAATACCGGTGCACCAACAGAGCCATCAGTGGAGCTAGCTTGACAGATGCAGTTGAAGTGTGAGTGGCTCTGTGCTGTTGGGACCATACTGTTTTTACAGATGCATTTAACTATCTAATGCTTCCAAAAAATGTCCAAAACAATAATTGTGATATTATCAAGTTTTCAATATATTTCTGACTCCCACCTCTAGACAGTAGGCTATGCAACTAACACAAATTCAAAAGATCATGAATTAAGCAACTTTAAAATGACTGAAGAAAAAACTCAAACCATGTAATGCAATGGTTATATTATTAGCCACCACTGTTTCTGGCCTATCTGTCTATCACACCCCTGTATAAGTATGAATCCAGCAGTGACTATCCCCTGAAGCTCTCAGGCTTAGTCAGATTGATGATTTTTCTGTTGGTCTCCTGGGCCTTCCTTCACAGCTCCACCAGTCCCGCCCTGTCTAAAGAGAAAGGGCCACTATCGTCACAGAGCAGCACATGGCTTTATGTGCATCAGATTATGCTATTTGATCATAAGGACGCTTTTTATTCTTTGGGCAAAACCTGGAGCACCAGGAAGGCATTGCAGAAAGGAGAGTTTTAATGAATCATGGTGACTGGGTGAGTAGCTGCAAGCAAAAATATGCCAAATATATGTTGGAAGAAAGTCAAACAACAAGATATAATCAGATTAGTATGTAGTTGCAATAGTAGCACTGCACAACAGTATTTTGCTTGACCAAACATTGCCACTATGTAAAAAGGAACAGAATTTAACATAAATTTAAGTTTCCATAATGACTGACTTCTTTGACTAATACTTGTATTGCCTCTAAAGTAGCCAATATTGCAGAGATTGAACAATAATTAGTAGATCTGCACAGCAGCTCCCAATTTTTATTTTCAATAACATGACGCGTGTTGTAATTATTAAGACAACACGTGTGGTGTAATTATTGAACATAAAAATTGTGAGCTCCAAAGAAAGAACTGGTGTACAGATACCTTCTTTCTTTTTGGACAAAGCACGCAGCAGGCTCAGCAGTCTTGGATGTGCGTGTCTCTGTCTGCATATTGAACAATATTTAGTCATGTCATCTGCCCTCTGTTAAACTTAGCCTTGGCATTAGTAATGTATTTATCCCTGTGGCCTCTCTTTGCCAGGAGTAAACTGATGCTACACATTTATATGAAGATTGACAGTCGTGGGGCGACATGACCAAACAGTAGCCCAAAGTGTGAACATGCTGCACTCAAGTTGTATGAGCTGCAACTAAACTAGAGATGAGTGCCTTCAATGTAAACAGGCTGTGACAGAAGAAATATGCGATATTAAGTGGTACAACTCTTTCTATCAACCTCCAAATAGCATGCGTACTTTACATATATACAGTCATAATATATTATTGAGCATGGTTTCTGGAAATTCTAAAAAACATCACCAACAAAATCAACTTTATGTCGTGTGACAAAGACTAGAACTCAAAGGCTATTGAACAAGAAAAAAGGCAGATGGCGTGGTAAAAAAATTGAACAATAATAAACTGAACAAAAGAAGTGTAACAAATTATGTTTGGTGAGTAGGAGGAAGTGTTTTTCTTGTTTTTAAGTTATGCAATATGAATCTGAAGGCAAAATGGTCTCCACAACAGTAGTAATGTATATCTAATAGTGACGCTAAAACATTTGCGTGTTTGTAGATATTTTATTATTGGTTGCAAAATATTTTACATTTGTTTATATAGGATGAGTGCCTATTATAGTGTAGAATGATTATATTTACACCACATCTCAAATTCAGTGCTGTCAAAATGTTCTTCTGGGAATGAAGCGTACACCACATTTACAAGCTCTAGTACCCTCAGACCCAATTCCTTTGAGGAGTTAGCTAAAAGAATGTAGAATCCCAACCTACAATGATGTCTTTTCGAATAGCTCCAGCTTTATGTTTCTCATGTGATAGTTGGCATTTTTTGCGGCAGAGCGTCCCATCTGCTGCCAGTCACTCCTCACTAGACTTCATTAGTGCATCCACACAGCAGACAACAGCCCTCCAACTCAGGCCTTACATGGTTAGATGTTGGGTATTCAGTCATGCATTGAACAGTAAACATGATTCACTAATTGAGCCTCGTGGGATTTAAAAACCTTGGTTCTATATATTTGTATACAGTACTTTCTCGTATAGCTTTTCCGTGTGGAATTCTCGTCGTTGCACTGTGACTCACAAGGAAACCATCCCCATTATATTCCATGCAAATTACCAATTACAAAGACTAAATTGAAGCTGAGAAATGAGCTCCCTGGTGACCTTTTGTACAAATCCATGCAGACAGGAAAAGAAATGAGCACTCTAATAAATTATGTTAGAGAGATTAATACCAAACATGACACCTTTGTGACTGAGACGTTCCATTCTTCATTGAATTTTCACCACCAAGTCTTAGTCTGATATCACATCTTTTATTTTGAATATTTTGAGAATGTGTATTTCTAGGCCTGCCACGCTAACAAATTTTGAAGTACAATATATTGGTGAAGAAAATATATATTGATATATTATGTATTAATGAAACACTTAATGAGTCATAGAAGTTATTTATGTAATCTTTTACTGCTCAAATCTTCAGTAGTAGTAGTAGTAGTAGTAGTAGTACAGAGAAAAAGTACAGTTGATAAATATTAACCCCCCCAAAATAACTGTTCCATCTATCATTTATTAAACAATAAGACAACATAGTATTTATTGTGACAGGCATATGTATTTCTATGAATAGTTATTTTAAAGGCGCTGCTAAATTAACTCTACTGAAATAGTCAAATGCACTGTCACGTTGGAAATGTTAGCTTTAATCCATCGATCAATAAAAAAGATATGAACATATAAGATCATAAGGTAATTTGTAGTAACATTCTAGTGTATACTATTCCAGACACCAGTAGAGTTTTACATTGTCTGGACTTGTATTAGCATTTACAAGCACAGCATAATTACAAACAGAGTAAGCAGCTGTTGCTGTGAGTGACCAGGTACAGATTTTAACCTGGTAATAGCCCAGTTACTCCTTCTAAAACTAGACTCATGTTTAAGTGGGCTCTTGTTTTTGTAGTAGTACATGTAGATGTAACAATATATGAATGACCTCATTGATTAATGCAGCTCGATGCAGGGAGGTTAGCACTTCAGCCTCACAGCCAAAAGGACCTGCTTGATTCCTGGATGGAGTTTCCTATCACCCTTTAAAACAGTGTATCATGAGCAATATAATATGACCCAGCCCAACTGTGAGTGAGAGGTTAAAGTTGAGATTTCATAAAATATGCAAATACTAAAGCAATTCTTTTCCTCACTGACAGTTTTATTGCTCTGCTCCAGTTGTAGCTGTCATGTTCCGGTAGTGTCTGTTAGTTACATGCTTTCATCACACAGAGGCTTGTTCTAATGCTGGGTAAGTCATCCTCCCAGGGCATTCACGGCTCAGGGTCAATTAACCTGATCAATGAAGGACAAAGTGAAAGGGGTCAATGATATTCATGTGTATTTGTGATGCAGAGATTTGCTCCTACTTACAACAGTGTCTTTTTGATGGTGAATGCTGGTTGGATAGCTGTCGTTGTTGTGGTGGTAGTTTCCAATATATCTAGACTCACATGCAACTTGTGGAATGGGATAATTTAATCACTGTGGAATTTTCCAACAACTGAGCAAAGCTTGTTCAATGTGATTTCATTTCCATTCCATTGTTTTAATACACACAATAGCCCTTTGGCATTGGCTAAAGCTAACCCATGAATTCACACTACATCGGGGCTAGAGTTAATAATAAATATGGATAGTTCTCATTGTGTCATTTAAAATTCAACCTTCTATCTATCTGTCTTATATTCCAATGTTTTAACCAAATCAACATACAGTTATCAGGATACAGCTCCCCCAAGCTGATTCTTTCTTTGTGTCCTTGAGCAATGCACTTTACCTACAGAGCATGAATGTGTTAGTTTACAATATGTGTGTGTATGGTAGTGGGTGGTTTGGCAGGAGGATTTGCTACGGCTGAACAATTTGGGAAAAATATCTGCCAAGCATTGCAGTTGTAATTAGATTTGTGATTTGTTTTAATTATATAGGATTCTGTTCAGTATGTACATAGGCATACATTTTGAAGTACGATACACTGCTGAAGAAAATATAGGCAATAAACGATAATATTGAAACTAATTTATGCCAATGATATAATAACCCAAAAGTAGAAATGTATATTATGGTTAAAAACATGAAACGGCAATAAATAAATAAATAAATAGAAGAATGAAACACTTCAGTACGTAATTTGTATCTCTGATGAGTAATACCAGTAATTTATTCAACTTTCTACAGCTCAAATCTTATTAATCTTATTAAACTTTCCCACTATTGCAAAGAAAAAATCCTCATGATAAATATTGACCTCCATTGTGACAGGCGTATGTGCACATTTTAAACCTCTATGAGAGTTCAACTGAAAAGACTGAAAGAAAGAACCAAATACTTCCAGTATTTTGGTGAACCAACTGACAAATTAATTAAGAGTCACTGATCTAAGCTACAGGGTTCGGGTTTTTTTTATGCAGAATAAGAGCTTTTGTTTTACGTGGAGGATATTATGATAAAAAATTGCAGCCATTGGGATTGGCCAACTCTATCAAATTACTATTTCGTTTCAATTGTGATTAATCTTGTAGACCTAGCATACACTTTTAAATTGAAATGGAAAAAAATACGTACTCTGATAGTAACCAATGTGAATAAGACTTAACCTTGTGGATATTGGCAATAAAATCAAGAGATGCACTTTGTCCTTGTAGCTTTATTGTGAGAGAAGAATGCTTGTAACCAGTTACACTACAGAGCCGGCCTGCTACATGTGTGTGAAGGTGAACCTAATAATCACATTGAGCGCGGCTTGTTGTCGGTCGATGCCATTCTAACGGCATCTTAACAGTGTTAGCCGGTGTGTGACAGGAGAAGGTTTGCAGCGGCTAATTGCATCTGTTACAATATACTGGACCCCTCAGAGACACTGTACACATGGTAGGGCAGAGACAGGAGACCTCTGGAGGAAACTCAAAGCTTGTTTACGCTCCTATCATAGAGACACTAGTGGGAATAATTACAACCACAATGAAACTGCAGTGTTATTAGAAATATCCTCATGGTCAGGAAACCACTACAAATTGTTATATTAATAATTATATGTTTAATTGAAAGAATGTTGGCAAAATTAAACCTGTCACTCAATTGGGCGACAGTAGCTCAGCTGGTAGCTCAAGTGTTTGTCCACTGATCCGAAGGTAGGCGGTTAGAATCCCCCTCTTGATGTAAACATCACTGGTTGAGTGGTCAGATCCACTGACCCACAGGTTGGCCATGCGATTCCAGCTCCCACAGATAAATGCTCCTGTGCCCTTGGGCAAAATACTTAACCCACCTTGCCCCCAGTGTCTATGTACACTAGAATATGAATGTGTGTGTGAATGGGTGAGTGTTTCTTTGATGTAAAGCGCTTTGAGCCTTGAAGGTAGAAAAATGCTATATAAAAATGTGATCATTTACCAATTCAGTGTTGGTACTTTTTGGAAATGAACTTGTAAAATATAATATGACTTATACTTTTTCAGCTTATCCTTTGCTGTAAGCCGATTTTAGTGTTTAGTTATTATAACAAATTTAAGTTTATATATCATTATTTAATTTGTTGGTATAAATGAGAGCGATAAGTATCTAGCACCATTGCCATAGCAAGTCCTCCAGATAAAACCTGTGAACTTGATAGGCTTGTTGTTTCATTAAATGTCCTTGAACTTCCTTCCTTTGAGTTTGTTGATTATTTTCATTCCCTGATCTCTTCTTTGTCTTCTCTCTTTGTGTTTTCTTCCAGAAGGATTTGCCCCTGCCTCGCAAGAACAGCAGGTGAGTCTTACCTCTGCCCCCTCCCTCTCACCCCACCCCCTGCTACTCCGAGCCTTTCTGCGCTCCTCTCCCCTAGGGAACCACTCCAAATCTTTCCATTGCTCTGTGATGAAGAAAAACAACACACAACATTCGTTTGCTTGACATGACTCACTGGCAGACTGTGTTTTAGAGAGAGCGGCCCTGGCGTGAATGCTGCCGTGTGGAATTCTGCGATATCAGTGTGAGGAGTGTGATTAAAGCCAGTGGGGAGTGCGGGCTGGGTGCTGTCCATGGTGCTGAAATCCTCCTCTTCAGCCTTTTCCAGTCAGCTCATGCCTCTGTCCCACTGCGCTCTGAGAGGCTTAGGCTGCTTTTTGTTTTACATATTTCTTTTAGTGTGGCGCAGAAATGTAAAATTTGCTGTGCACAGAAATGCTGTACAGCTTGTACATTCAACTAAAAATGCTTATGGGTGGGTCTTAGCAAGAACAAAGGGAAAGGTGAACAAAATAGTGGTTGGACCTGCTAAGTCACACAGTGTAGGGACTATTAGACAGGAGCAGAGCTGTTGCAAGTGTTGGTTATTGTCTCCGTAGGGAAATTTGTCCACTGCATTTGACCCATCCTTCAATGCTGGTGGGGCATCTTGTCAACAGTAGTGGCTGCCACAGTGCAGTACCCAGATTTCGAGCGAGGCTAGGTCAAGACTACCTTAGCTGGTGGATTTAGCTATTGTGCATGTTTTGGGTTGATGGGTCAAACCAAAATCCCTGGAGGAAACCCACAGGGAGAAACTCCGCACAGAAAGACCAGGGCGTCGCTTGAGTCTAACCCAGCACCGTTTTTCTGTGAGGTAAGAGTGCTAGGCAAGGCCAGTTCTCTTTTGCTCAATTTGACAATAGATGGGATTAAGAGTACAAGATTTGGGACAGTTCATGTATGTGTCCACATTGACCTGGTCTTTAGGTTGCTGTGGTGTGTTAGTGGTGCCAAACAGGAGGTATAGAGAATGAGATGAGATTTATGGATGTAGTGAAAGAGGCCATGAAGTTGGTGGGAGAGAAAAAGGGATTTGGCATTATCACAATTTGAGCTGATTGGTTTATGATTAATTGAACGATATAGTATATACCATATAGTTGTGTTATTGTATATTCACAATTGTGCAAGATCCCATTCTGACGGATAATTTTTCAGGCCAAAGTTTTGTTTGTTTTCATTCCTGACAGTTTCGACTGCTCACAGTTTCGATTGCAGACCAATTGAACCTCACTGGACTATTGTGCAAGATCCTCATAGCACTTTGAGACCACAATGATATTCCAAAGCTGCTTTGAACAAAAGTATTTAAATACAAGGAAGTCCAGTCTTTGCTTACCTGCCTCTGTTGCTTTAAGAATTTTAATGCTGTTCTATTTTATTCCATGCCTGCATTGTAGTTGTAAATGTATGCTGATATATTCTCCACTATAGCAGTTTAGAATCCAGTGCTTTTATCTTTCTCTCTTCTGGTAGCTAATTTTATTTTTGTCACAATATGCTGCCAATTACTTATCTTATAAAGAACACTGAAGTATGTATTTGACAAGTGAGCCATTGTCAATAGCTCCAACACCTATTTGGTGTACATTTTGTGAGTTTTGAGCAGAAAATTTAAAATATGTGGATATAATATTTTAGTTGGTGTTCTCAGATAGTAGTTTCCATGTTTGCAGGTGGATACAGGCTGCTGCACCGTCTGTCCATATCATCTGTCGTTCCTATATCCCCATTTCCCTGTCCTATCTATCAAACACACATTACATACACACGCGCACGCAGACACACACCCTGCTCCTCCCATTACCACGCCTAATCACACACCAAATGAAGCTTCGCGATAGCTCCGGGTTTGGCCTTCACTATCTGTCTCCATTTCCAGAACTATTCCCCCCTTCCTCATAGGTCTTTCCTGTTGTACTTTCACTCTCTCTTCCCCGTCCTGACTGCAGAGGCGGGACACTGTCAGGCCTGCATCCATTATAGATGAGGCCAGAGGATCCAATCTGCTGCTGCTGTGTCCATCACACCACCACACACCACACACCACCGCACACATGTGGACACAGACTGTTTGCATTCCCAAGGTGTAATGTACCAAAACTAGGTCATTATTCTTGCCAGAGAAAGAGAGAGGAGAAGATCACAACTGTAATGAAGCAAAACCTAAGAAATGAAGCTGGTTATACATAATCGTAAAGATATTTTCTTTTTCAAATGACCAATCTCACCATTTTAAAAATCAAATTTCTCCATGTTGTTCTTTAGTGACTTCTCCATATCCTGGAAGTATTTGAAAACAGTTAAGGTAGATTTATTGTCGTATTGTCCTATTGTCTAGTGAAGTCATGCATTCATTCAGGGGCATTCTGTCACCATTTCTTCACCTGTATCGTATGGCCTAACTACTGTCCTAAGCAATCAATGTGTTATTGCTACTAAACATTAGACTGTCTATTCCAGTCTATTGTACCACAGAATAGTGCCCCAAGATGTACCAAGTTGAACCACTTACCCTGAGTCTCAGTTCAGAACCAGTCTGTGTTTTTGGTTTTTGGCCGTGGGCTCCTTGAATGGCACTGCGTGTTCCTTCACATTTCATTCAACATCTGCTGGAGCGTTGCGCAACAGCCCATGTGACGTGTGTCCGTCTGGACCCCCTGTGGAGTTACATGACTTGACCTCTCCTCCTGCTCTTTCCTTCTCTTGCATTCAGTGCACCCAGCCCCCC
>KN483667.1:96004-117500 GCA_000787095.1 Periophthalmodon schlosseri | reverse complement strand
TTCATAAACACATAAGTTACACAATGACCATGCACATTAGCTTCAATAAAATGCCCCGTAATCCCATGTTGCCTCTTTTTGTTTTGGACCCGCCCACCTCTCTCTCTCATTCTCTATTTCAGTTGCTCCTTAGATACACTTTGCCAGTAAGACGCAGCACTTCTCTTCAAGGAAGCTACTCTTAACACCACGATGACTGCATTTCTAATTATTTGACTTTTTCTTGGTCTTCAATTGCTTGGATAACGTCTCGACATGTTCCGGAGGACTAAGAGGTACAGAGGGGATGTGATGTGCACTTGTTTTGCTCACCTGCTTGTCTGTGTCGGTCTGGGCTGGTTCCGCAGTGGTCATTACAGATGCACTGTGAGGGCACTGAGTGCTGCACAGGGGTGTTAGGTTTCGAGTTGGCTAGAAATCAGTGGATGATAGAAGATTTTGAGCTAAAGTTATTAAGTACAGAAGGTAGAGTTTATGAGTTGCTAATCACAGGTACAACTAGTTTAAATAGCAGCACTGAATATTAAAACATAGTCTCTCTGTTTTTTTTCTGTATAGAATATGCTAATTTACCATGATGAGTTAAAGTTTTATTATTAGCACAGTGACAAATCTTCACCATGACCTTCTAATAGATGTTATGACAACAGTGAAAACATGATTTGACTCTTTACAATGACTCATAACATTTCTTTCCAAAAAAACTAAAATATATCTTAGTTCCATCTCTTGCTGTGTTGTAAACGAGCATTTTGATGAACTTGTTTTGAGTTTCAGATCTCCCGCTGTTAACGTGTGTGTCGTGGCTCTTGTGTATTTGATCCTGGTGTGAATGCAAGCCTGTAATCAGATATATCAGCAGTGACTCAGTGCACATCGACTGTGTTTCCGGTAGACTGGGCTGCAGGTGGCCTGATTCATGCTCTGAAGTAAGAGTGACAGTTACAATTGAAACAAATCAAGTGCTTTTCACCGATAATTCTTAATAATATTTTCTACAACTCATGACTCTTACTGGAAGTTGTGGTTCAGTGATGACGAGCCCTCCTGGGTCCACCATAAAAGGGAAAGGCGGGCAGATGGAGAGAGGATAACTACATTGTCATGCTGCAAATGCATATTCACATACAAAGCTTCATAATGCATGGTGATGTAATTATAATTTTGATTACAAATGAGCATAGCAAGTGCACCACGTCATTGTCTTGAAATTGTATGATTATTTTATACATTTTTACAGCTTATTGGTATGTTTAGGTAGGTTTCATTTTGGGCTGTTTGCAAAGCAGACATCTTCTTTCTGTACATCATTCTTGTAGCTTACTGATAATATGAATCTTAAAGTGAAAAGTAAAACATTTTTCTGTTTCATATACGATAATTGTATATTTACTTGCTGTGAAGTGGAGCTGCAGGAGTTTTCCCCTTCAGTCAGTTGCTGCAGTGGTCTCACCCTGCTGTGTCTCTGTCTGGGACTTCTGAACGCCCTGCTGAGAAAGGATTAAAGCACTTTATACTCCAGCATCTATACACAAGCCCAATGGCAAACAATGTTAGTGCTTAGTGCTTGTAAATGCTTAGATATTTGCGATATGGATATTGTGTTAGCCGACACAGAGGTAACAGAAGATGGTGCATTTTGCCCTGTAGAGAACAATGTCAGATTGACTTTTCTGCTATTTATTTTTTTTATTTGCCACTGTGCACTGAGTATAATTGATCATAATAATTATATAATATGTACAACCAATATGTGATTTTTAATCATTTTAACTGAAAATAAAACAACAGAGCATTTTGATATACATTTCAACTGTCTTATACTTGTGGCCCCAATCACTTGTTTTGTTTCAAATTGGCCCTACAAATGTTGCCATGTAGTGTGCCCTGCTAGTACTTAAATGGCATTACTTCAGTCAGTGTTCTTTTTAAATTCAGCCAACCGTAGACATGTAAAATTGATTACAGCCCTTTGCAGAATGACGCAGTAGCACAGAAAAGTGTTTAAGAGGATGAAAAGTGAAAGAGGAGCAAGGCCCTGAAGCGCAGTATCTCTGTATGTGCACTTAGGGTTATGTGAGACCACCGCACACACACACAGACACACACACACACACAGACACACACACACACACACACTGGCTGGCTTTAGCACCCTGTTTTAGCCATGAAAGTGCATGTGTGTTCTCTTTCTCATGCTCTAGTTCAAAAAACGCTGGCACACACCCACTTTACAGTCTACCCTTACACACATTGTCACATAATTGTCATGCTTCCGCGCACACAATACCATCTCATATTCCTGCGCAGTAACTAAATACGTCATTAAACCACACTTAAGCACTTATGTGAGAACCAAAGGACGATGTGCAGCTGAGCCAAGGCACATGAAACAGACAATAAACAGGGTTAAGAAGAGGTACTTTAGATTTGCTTTTGTTATTGTGCAAAGTGATGGTAATAGTTAAGTTTAGTTAGTTAGTTGTTCCTTATTGACACCTTGTGGCAGAAAAATAGACATCACACTGTGTAGACATACTCTGTAAAAATAAGAATTGCTTATTAGCCCTTTATTGTGTCTGCATTTATCTCTCATTGCCTCTCATTGCTGGGTCAAGAGTATAATGTTGAGGCTTATTTGTCTATATTGTCGTGGATGGTTTTTAGGTTGATGGAGGGAATCATATGGGCCAAAGGACATCCTATTGCTGTGAAGTGCTACACAAGTAAAATGATAAACAAACATAAAGCCATTGGCCACCACACCAACTCGCAACTGTTATTTATCCTTTGAATAAACTACTATAGCTCTACACTGTGAGAATAAAAGAGAGGTTAGTACATAGTCAATTTATAAGCCCGTCTAATACATCTAATACCCAATCCTTCATTAGTTTTCTTTTTTGAAGCTGATACCCATTACCAATATCAGTGCATCCTTAGTAGGCTATTTAAGTTGGCCTGGGGCTGTCTTATCCACACCCAGGACAAGAGCCCCACTTTTGTCAAGTGTGTAGCACGTCTCGTACAATAACACACTCATGACACATACTTCAGATAGATATCCTCAATTAAATGACGCTGTTCTCTCAGCCCCTCAGGGCTCCCTCACTAAAAACACTTCACTCTAAAGACAAGGGCTTCTCTACAACAACATTTTCCAGAGTGTTCACAATAGCTGCTGTCCGCTGCTGTTTGCTCCCCTGAAAATCGTAGCCTTTTACAGACAAAACGACTAGCTGCTGCAGTCCAAATGGAAGCTTTCTAAAGGACTGTCGGGAGATCCAGACAGATGAGACAGAGGCTGTCTCGTCTGTTGCCTTTTTCTCCTGGCCATTGTATATGAAGTCTGCTCCTGGTGTTGACATTTAGCACAATAATCAGCAGCTCAGCACAGTGCAGGCAGTGGTCAGCCTGAAGGCCTGTATGACCCCTGTCCTCTCTCTGAGCTGCTGTCGTCCATGTGAGATATACTTAAAGCGGTTTACAGAGGTTAACATGCACATCAATAAAGCTAAGGCCGGGTTCAATGTGGAGCCTTCTTAAGCCCATTACAGAATGTGTTTAGCCTGGCTTTGAGGTTGAGCTCAAACTGCAAGGAAAGAATGGATTAGGTTACTTCAAGGAACTGTGTACACTATAACTGCCAATGAAAGCAATATATGTACAGGAAACTGTAAAAATAATTCTAGCATTCTGTAGCAATCATTTGGCTATATGTTGTCATGGCTATATTTTGTCATGAAGGGCACCAAAACTCGGTTCCAAGTAGGAACCAACCGAAAAGGTCCGGTAAATACCAACACCAAACTAATGTTCAGTACCAACATTCGGCTCCTTGGCTTTAAATGCCCGCATTAGTGATCCAATACATACACCACACTGATTTATTTATCAGCAGCACAGGTGCTCACGCATCACCACTGTGCTCTGCACAAGCAAATGGCAGAAACAGCACTCGGGTTTTAACATAGTCCTACATGTGTCCGAACAAAGTGCAGTGTGTCATCTTACCGATAAAACAGAAGAGCTGAAGAAACAATGTGTCCAGAGTTACAACTTGCATCCAACCGAAAAGACAGATTCTCAAAGTCAAAGTGCATAATAACAAATCCACATTCAAACACAGTCTGTAGTGCTTCAGCCCTCGTCATGGCACCACAGTGAGTGAGCTTAATTTATGTCTTTAGCCTTACCATACTGTGTTACTATTAGCTTACTACACTTTTAGAGCTGCCACAATACAAAAATCTTTTTTGCTTCTAACAAAATACCACAATGATTATAAAAATACAATTTTACAATAGAATGCAATTTTGATCAAAATAACTACAAAATAACTACTAATATTATTGTATTTGTCGTTCAGATATACATTCAGACTATTCAAGAAAGGTTGAGTTTTCTCTTATTTAATTTTGTTCAGTAATGATATCTGTTCAAATTAGTAGCTACTAGTAATTTTAGTATGAACTTTTTTTTTTTTTGGACAACCATATTCGTTGGTGGAGTCTTACGTTCTAACAATTTGCAGTTTTGGAGTCTTATTATTCACAGAAGTAGAACAGGTCTGCAGGCTGTCCCTCTTTCAATGACCCAAATCAAATCTCTTGTCACAACCTGTTACTTGGTCCAGTTGTTTGTTTGTGTAACTTTACTCGATGGCTTTTTCTCAAGGGCTGCTCTTTGTTGTCATTTTATTGCTCTTGCTCTGCCCAGTGTCCCTAACCTTTTAACCTATAATTAGCTAGCCTCTCAGATGCTATGTTTTGATGTTAAGGCTGAGGAGGATCAGGGTTAAGGTAACAGACAGGAGCTCAAATATGGCCTTTGGGAATTGTTAAGTCATTTTTGAACAAGAACTTGCATGGCCCTAATGATAGCTGATGACATGTCAGACAATGTCACTCTGCTATTGGCCTAGTTCCCCTTTATGCTATGTCATTGTGTTAAATTGACCCTCATTGTCTAACATTGAACTTGAGTTTTCCTGTTTGAGGCTAGTCTCCCGGTTTGGTCCCGTAGGGCCATTACCGAAGCCTCTCACCACTGTCTCCCTAGCAACAGCATGTCATATGACCTCCACATGCACCTCTCCTTTTACCCTTCGGGCATAAAGACACAAACAAATTTTCCTGTTTATGGGGCATACATAATATATCTACATTTCCTCATAGATATTCCATCATTGTGGTTCATTACCATTTTGTCATTCTATGCAGCACAGCACAGTCCCAGATAGCCAGATTATATTTAACTAATATTTTACTATTGAAGTACATGGTGGTAGGGTTGAAGAGTAACACTTGATAATAACTGCACTTTAATTAGCCCCATTAAAGCATGAACAAATACTCATAATTCATAATCAACAAATTGTTTTTTTTTTTTTAAGAATGATTAAAGTGGTACCCATTGAAGAAACTCTATTCAATGTTATTGGCTTAAAGACAATGCCATGTTGAAACCCAGCAGTATGGAAATCTTTATTATTTCTACATTTGCAACCTAACTCACATTTTAAGGCTTTAATTTAAAAAAATCAAATATGTCTTAACTTTTTTTGTCCAGCTTTGAGCAGTCCCATTTTGCATGATGCCATTCTGTACCTATCAAACACAGACCTCCATTAACTTCACATGTGATTGAAGAGCATTGCTTGAGGAAACATTCAATGCTCTATACATTTCCCCCTGAACACTAGAATAATACACCAATAACTGTCTTTTAATGTGCCCCTTCAGACCCCAGTCTATTAGCCATGTGCTGTAGATCACCTCCTGTGCACTGGTTTAGGTTTAAATCAATATTAATGCTACACAATGCTCTTTCACCGTAGAACACGCAGATGACAAAGGCTCCCATTTGTCTGGCTCTGCTGGTGCACACACCCATTCCCCCTGCTCCCTCAGCCATATCTGCACTGTCCCTGTGCAGAAGTGGGTCATGTTGACTTAACTTTGAACAGTCTTTGCATTTGAAAATTGCCTATTCCTTCATTTTCTCTTTGTTTTTCTTTTCCCCTCCTACATTTTTGCTGAATTTGTACTTTAGAGCATTATATCCTCTTTTATTTCACTTACAGAAAAATCTTAATAAAAGATCCTTACTGAAGAGAGGAGAAGCTGGAGATTATTGGATGTGGTTTTAACTCCTATAGTTCGGGCTATCTTACATTGGTAATTTGAGTCTTTATTTTGCCTAATCTTACAGAATGAGGTCAAAAAGAGGGATGTTGTTTTCTTTTCTTCTACTTTTAATAGATTTTA
The DNA here is from genome assembly GCA_000787095.1 of Periophthalmodon schlosseri. NCBI lineage: Eukaryota > Metazoa > Chordata > Actinopteri > Gobiiformes > Gobiidae > Periophthalmodon > Periophthalmodon schlosseri. The sequence continues at coordinate 111,231 of KN483667.1, read as the reverse complement.
TTAATTTGTACAAATATTCGTGACTTTTACATCTGTTGTCTGTTGTTATTTCATAACAAAGTAATCCCTCGGTCACCCAAGAAAAGTTTGAAAGTCATTATCCAAGAGAGTCATTCCATTAGCTGCTACCATATTATATTATTATATGCCAGTGTAATTGACAATGTGCATTGTAGGTTGGCTGCCTTTTGTCAGAATCAAAACTCGAGATATTGTGATACATCGCAACAACATTCATATTGCTCCTTCCTCAAGGCTCATTGTCTTCCCCAAATTTGTTGAATTCTTGCTCTGGATTGACCAGTGAGCTAACATCTTGCCAAAGGCTTCATGTTCAGAAACAGGCTTTGGGTTGTGTCTACATGTTTACATAGAGATAAAGTCAGCTGGCGACCCAGTGCTGAGTGTTGTGGTGTTTACTGCATTGATTTCCCACAGCAGTGAGAATCCATTAACCCACAAAAGTTCTGTTTTTCTTGGTTTTATTCTGTGTGCTCTAAACAAGGGGGCGGGAGTCAGCGCAAGCATGTTCAGGTCCACTGTTTGAAAAAAGGCAGGGATGAACTTCTTCACAGTTTTATATGAACACATGCCATTACAAACACTGACATTAACTAAATCTACACCACTGGTTCTCAACCTGGGGTAAATGAGTTCAGGGGATCCCCAGATTATAAGGAGACAAGTTTAAAAAAGATAATACTCAAACACCTTGAGCTCCAGTTGTAGGGACATTTCTTCTGCTTCCTGTCAATCACGTTAACAGCATTTTAACTGTCAGACATGCAAGGTTTAAAAGACAGACATCTGGAGTTTAATAACCACTTCAAATGCAGGTAAATGCAGATTCCTAGAGTTGGCCTATACCAAACCTTAAATTTATGTTTGGGGGTGCGAATGCCAACAGATGCCATTATGGAGGTCGCGACTGAAAAAGGTTGAGAATCACTGTTCTAAACTAACTGGAACATAACCAGAACCAAGACAGGTTTAAATGGGATTGAACTAAACCCAATAAAATCAGGACTTGATTAAAGGAATCCATCTGTTTCATGATATACAACTTTTATGCTTAGAAAACTAAAATAACCTTGCCAAATCTCTGCTTTACTTGTCTGCATAACATGTTGGTGAAAGTAGATGATTGAGGTTTTCCCAGAAGAAAAGAACATCACTGTGAGAGAACGATTGATAGAGTGTTTAACGTGGCCTGGCTCTTTGAACGGAGACTCTTGGCCCTTCAGATCAATATCCATAAGGCTGTTATAGATGCCATTGATCGTGTTTCTGGTGTGCGCATAATGAAAACAGACAGATGGATGGAGCATCAGTTCAGTGACTTTGTAGTGTTTTAGGCACAGCATATAACACTAAATCAAACATGGTGAATTAGGCTATTGTATATCACGTGTTAAAAATCAATGGCATTAGCTTCAGGGTAATGCAGGCATTGGCATGTCTGTCAAGTCAGTGTTGATTCCTTTTCTTTGAAACTTTGTGTGCAGTCAGTCTTTTTACATTCATCAAAATAATGAAACTCAAGTAAGCTGTTCAGTAATATTGTTGTGAGTGTGAAGATCTGATCAATAGATTGTGGGGTGGGGTGCACCTACAGTCCAGGTGTAGTTACAGGCGTGATCTTTTTTTCATCCTCCGTTTTTAGGAGACTGGGAGGCCGAACGCAAGGAGTGACAGTAATCTTTTTTGTGTTGGTCTGAATAAATAACACCAATAATGGCACCCAATATGCAAATTTCTTATGCCTATGCAATATACAATGATAAATCATTATCATGATTCTAGATAATCTGTCTTTATTTTACTATGGTCATTGTTCAAACTGAATAGTAGTGTTACAGAATATGATAGCTGTAGTAGGTGACTTTGTTGTACACATTTGTGTGAATAGCATCTCTTTTGTGAGACAGTGTACTGGACACTCAGTGCAGTTGTAATTGGGAGCAGTGAGGAGGCTGTGACAGTTTGACAGGCTGTCCCCGCGCTGTCTGTGCTAGGTGACTGTCCATCAGGAAAGAACAAGAAATGACTTAGTGAAGGCCTTATGTGTAGTTTTTGTGCTCTCTTGTTTTAACTATTTCATATTTACAATTAATGAGAGTTAGTTATTCAGAGGTGTTCTATGTGAAATCGCAATGCTGGATTTGTGAGGCTATACTATACTATAGTAGGACAAAAGCTGCAGATTCTGATCCATGTCTGCCTGTCTCCATCTCAGTCCCTGTCACTTTGTCTCTCTCGCTCTCTCTTATCTGGACATTGATGGATGATGGAGGAAATTGCATCTTTTATATCTTCTGCAGTGACACAAGCATTTGCATGGCTACTTGTCTCACTCTGTTATACATAGCACAATTTACTCTTTCAATTATTGTTTGTGATGTTTTTTTATTTAATTAAAAATTGGATTGAATGGAGTATATATATATATATATTCTTATAAATTGTGTTTTTGTTCTTATATAAACCTTCACATTTTTCCCAGTGTTAAGTGTACTTCTGTGTCATCATGTAGGTAAGGTAAGTTCTCTTATCTTCTATTTTTCCTCAGCTGTCGTGCCAGTAACAGGAAGAGTTTGATCCTGACCACCACATCTCCCACTCTGCCACGACCACACTCGCCCCTGCCCCTCCCTGGACACCTTGGTACGCAAACAAAAGCACCCAACATTAAGACAAGCTCCTTTGTATGGATTAGCAAAATTCATTCTGTTCATAATAAATAATCCATAATCATTAACCACCAGCAGATTTGAGCTTTTTAGTAAGAATCCTGAACCACAGAACTTTTGATTTAGACTCCAAGTATGGACCATTTAATAGCATCTACAGACATATTGTTAGTCTAATAATAGGCCATTTGAAAAGTAGCAATTTAATCTGCTCGTTTGTCTAACTGTGGTTTACTTTTATCTTCAGGAAGCAGCCCCCTGGACAGCCCCCGAAACTTCTCCCCCAGCAATCCGGCTCACTTCTCCTTTACCTCATCCAGAAGGTCAGTGCTGCTGATAACACAGTAGAGTTGTATGATTTTGGAGAAAAAATTGGATTGTGTTATATTATATTGCAATTTGTGATATATGTTTAAAAAGTAGGATTCTGTAGTCCACATTGTTAACAACTCCATTAACATGAGAAGATCGAAATATGAACTGCTAAACAAATACAAGAATCCCATGAATTTCAGAACAATTTGATAATTGCGCCAACCAAAATTGTAATTTAAATTCCATTGTATTATATTGTGCAGCGCTATAACACACATCCATCTGATGTGTTTTTACCAAAACTGTGCCTGATTTATGGAGCTGAAATCATTTGCTGTTGCTTAGTTTGCAGTGGTAAAATATACTTTTTCATAACACAACAGGTCCAAGCAGTTTTCCAGTTAAGTTATATATCTTGTCGTCCAAGTGGAATAGTTTTTAGTTTGTGCAGTGCTGACATATATGTTCTCTTCACACTCCATCTCCCTTGAATGATGTTATGGCTGTATTTAGTGGTGTGTTCTGATGCTCAGTGATGTAACATGTTATGTCCACAGAGCGGACGGAAGGAGGTGGTCCCTGGCATCCCTGCCCTCATCCGGATATGGCACCACCACGCCCAGCTCCACGGTAACGCTCTCTCCCCTCAGTAGCCTTCATGTGTGTGCCGCATGACGTCACTGCTTCTTCCCTCATGTCTTATTCTGACTGAACTATTACATAACAGCGGGGTCAGGTGAATGGGGCCAATTCTCTAATGGGACGGGGGGAGGAGTGGAGGGGGTCATGTGGCTGGACTATTGAAAGAAACGAGGCAGAGAATGTAAAGTGGATTGATTTGATAACAACATGAGATTTTAGGAGATACTGTGATGCACAAATATTTTTTGAAGAAGCCTCCCTTAGTCTTTCTATGTATTTGCAGTGATAAATTGTGTATCATTCTGAGAGGGTAATACACTAATATGGTGTTATTAATTGTTACCACAAAACATATTTACATCACCATGTAACAGTTTATTGATATGAACATGCTATATTTGCAGAAAAATTAAAATGTTGACGTAAAATAAAGAAACTAAAATTTCAGCTTAGTTTTTGAAGCTTTGAGTCCCCCATCCTCTTACTCCTCACACTAAGTCACTCCCCATTTAGAGTGTTATCACAACACAATCAGCATGCTTTTTGTTAATGAAACTATTGCACACCGCATCAGGTTTGTGAAGTTATATCCGGCTTGAGAAAAATGGCCGCGCTGGAGCATGGGTTATGTAAGCTTGTGGGCGGAGCCTTGTACAGAATCGTACTGCTAACCATAAGGAGGGTTTGATTAGTGCCGGGGAGAGATGACATATTAAACACCTTCAGGTATATTATTGATGAGGGAATGTATGGAGCATGGTAGAATGCTCCAAAAGTAGATTTTGCATAATACCTCCTCTTTAATAAAATAATCACATGATTTGAATTGGACATTTTCTATACTCAACATCAGCAATAACTTTCTGACAAAATCTTTTATCGGAGTATCACATTAATATTTTATAAAATTAGGTCTCTGAAATTGAAATTGTACAAAAGGACTGAATCATGATTGTTATAATTCAGTTTTAGTTACAGTAGTGTTGTCACAATACTAACATTTCAAACTTGATTTTGATACTAAGGAAAGCACTTGATTTATGTGATTTTTTGTGATATAGTTATACCTGATTAAATGAATATCTATTTTCAATACTAGTTATCAGTTAATATCTGGTATTGTATTGTTTTTGGGTTTTTTTTTTGACAACCGTAAATTACTGTTTAAAAGCAGCAGCAACATAGACAGAAGATTGAAGATCCAGATGCTAAATTAAGTGATAAGACACCGGTGAGAAATGTGCTGTTCTCTATCCCTTTTTAACTGTGTTCAATGAGTGTCACTGTGATGGATCAGCGCCCGATGGCACTCTGCTGTCAGATAGATTTAACACCTACACACATTTATTTTGTCAGACTCCTCAATATATAGTAAAATGTACACACAGTCAATATATACCTTCAAACATAGTAAGTGTTTTATAGGTCTCTAAAAAGGTTTGCAGCTGGTTTTACTTTAACACCTGGAGCTCCGGTTGTAGGAACATCTCCTGCTTCCTGTCAATCACATTAACGGCATTTAAACATCAGACACCCTGAAAGGTTTAGAAGACACACACCTGGAGTTAAGTTTTGTCCTGTACACCTGGATAAGGACCTACACATGCATCCATGATTGCTGGAATTACTGCTGTAATAACTCTTATGATATTAAGTTATTTTCATATTTGTTAATTCAGCTCTTCATACAAAAGTGGCTATGCAGAAATTGGCTTATTGTTGTCTCACAAAAAATAAACAAGGCATTTTTCTTTTAATTTCATCAAACCAGGATTGTCAAAAAGTAGTATCAAAATTAGATCTAAACATCTGAACAAATTTAAAAAAGTATTGATACTAAAAACTCCCATGAACAGGACAAAATAACATTATTGGTAAGTAATATTATTTAGTGTTGAAAATTACAGTATATTGTCTAAAAAAATAGTGTTTTGTTTTTTTTTGTTTGTTTGTTTTTGTTTTTTTTTTAAATTATCATATAAATAATAAAAAATCGAGAATCGAGCCTATTAGTATTGTGACAACACTATTTGGCTTGCACACTGCAATGGACTTCAAATTGGTGCATTATTCTTGTGCCCCTTAATCACAGACAGGGTCTTGCTCATGGACATAAAAACAGTTAGCTTTAATGTTTTGGTCAGGAGGCCAATCCCACCTAAACCTCTGACACCCCATAAAATTCCTCAAATAATTAACTTCTGATTTTGTCTTTTTCATTTTCTTTTTAGTCGTCCAGTTCGTCCCAGGAACGTCTGCACCAGCTGCCCTTTCAGCCCACCATGGACGAGCTGCACTTCCTGTCCAAACATTTCGGCAGCTCGGAGAGTATCACGGATGATGATGGGGGGCGCAGTTCACCCCACATGAGGCCACGCTCTCGCAGTCTTAGGTCAATGCAGTAACATCTCTGTCCCTCACAAGTAAAGATGGATTAGGCTATAGGTTCATCTAGACTCATCTAGATTACAACAACAACCTAATTTGAGATTATGGAGATAACTGCATACTTAGTCTTCCAGTTTTTTTTTAATCTCAACCTACACTTAGAGCTAGTAATGCAGATTTATTGTGTTTAACATGTGTCTTCTATTATAATACACGTTATTTTCATATTTTTTTTCTTACAGCCCGGGACGGTCCTCCTCATCCTATGATAATGAGATAGTGATGATGAACCATGTGTACAAAGAGCGCTTTCCTAAGGTGAGTTTGCAACACTGCATTAGGGTTCAAATGCATTAAATGGCAGCTCAAATCCCATAAAACCACAGTAATAACAACCGGATTAAAAATTCTTTGAGATTTATAGAACTTAATTTCATGCTACCAAAAGTAAAAATCTGCTTCGGGGTTGTATCAAATCAGATAAGCAGACCTCGGTGAGGTTTGTGTTCACTCAGAACAGGTCGCAAAGTTAATTCATTCTTTTATATATAATTATGAAATCTGTTGGAATCAAATAGATTTTCTTATTTTTGCATGTCACACGGAGCCAGAGATAAACATAAAAATGTTTACTTTACAACCAGATACGTGTCTGGTTATAAAGTAAAAGTGTTTATGGATTTTGAATTGCACATTTTCTATTACAACATTTAGTAGAGAAATGCAAAATTATTAAAACAAGAAAATAATGTCCTAAACTGTCACATAGTAGCAACTAAGTTATATTTAGTAACATATTTCAATCTTGTCAGAATAATTGACAATATCTTTTAAAGCAGACCTATTCTGCAAAATCAACTTTTCATAGCTTTTAAGGCGTTTCCTCTCACCATTTACTCACACAAAGTTGTTGATTCGTGCATGTTTGAGCAATCTTAAATCGGTTATTTTCAAGACGCCATTTTGTCGATCAACTCCCATTTTCACCGCCACCAGCATACGCACTCTGCTCTGTTATTCAATTTTATTTTCTTAAACAGTGATATGCATAGGATTTGGCAGCGTTCCATAATCATTTTGGTACAAATGAAAAAAATCTGCTCCTCACTATGTGCAGCCATAGGAGGTGTTGACAACTTCACGGCTCTTGGTTGTGGTGACTTTTACAGTGACGTCTTCTCCCTTTAGACACCACAGTTTAGTCTAATGCAGAATTCAGTGTACTTGTTTCTTTTATTAAGTCATTTTAGATCAGTATTGTGATTTAAAATGTCTAAAATATAACATTATGATTGATGGGTGTCATAGATTAAAACTGTATAGCAGAGACAAGCACAATATATCTTCTTTAAAACTCCCTTCTCTCTCTTCTTACCAGGCCACCACTCAGATGGAGGGGCGCCTGGCTGAGTTCATCAAAGTCTACTCTCCAGACAATACTCTCCCTTTGGCTGATGGAGCCCTGAGTTTTATTCACCACCAGATCGTTGAACTGGCCCGGGACTGCCTCACCAAAGCCCAGGAAGGCCTCATCACATCAGTCTACTTCTTTGAGCTGCAGGAGAACCTGGAGAAACTCATCCATGAAGTGAGTAGGACTGGGAAAAATGCCTGATAAACTATTAGATAAACTATTATTTGTATACTGGTGTTTATATGCCTTAAACCTAAAGCTGGGGTATGTGATTTTCACACCGCAGAAAGAGAAGAGTTGGTATTTAAAATCTGTCTATCTCGTTGTTAATGTTCACATGCATTCATTTTTGGGTGTATGTACAGCTTTAGAACAGCTTTTTTCATGTAAAACTGGAGTGGACCACCCAACCGTAGCCAATTAGAGCTCTGCTTTCGACGCTTACTTCTAGGTTGACGAGAAATAACAATATTATTATTATTATTACGTACAGACAGCACGCAATATACTCTATATCTAATATACTTTTAGTGGAATACCCTTTTATTTACTGCAAACTCATTTATACATTTGTGAAATGTAAGGTCTAAAACTGAACTAGTGAAAACAATGACTAATGTCTGATCACAGCTTGAATGCTTCTATGTGCTGTTCTTGGACAGGTTGATTTTAAGTAAACAAGTAACAGTTTTGTTGGAGAACAATCAATATGTAATACAGATAAGTAGATAACTGGATATTAACCAAGTATCTTTCTACTCACTAGTGTTAATGTAGACTAAAAATTAACTATTGACGCCCCCATGTAGTTAATCGTTCACACATCACGATGCGCTTGATCTATGCTGTCTTGAGAGATGAAATTGAAATACACGTATTAAATGATGTGTAATGGTGGCTGTGGTTTGACGGAGCAGATAACAGGTATCTCTCACATCCATTCTGAGCAGTATTGAGGACACAGATGAGACACTGTGATTAGAATGGGGCTGCGTCTGCCCGACTCTATCTGATGTTGATAGTGGAATATAACTCCATCTTGCAGCTGAAAGAGAATTGGCTCTGCTGTCATTGTGTATTTTGTAAGAAGCAAAATCACGTCTGTTGTGTTCATATCTTCTCTCTGTCATCAGGCCATTGAGCGATCTGAGAGTGCAGAGGTCACATTCATCACAGAAATGGTGAAGAAACTGCTCATCATTATCTCCAGACCAGCACGACTTTTAGAATGTCTGGTAAGACAAAAATATACAGGTTTAGAAGCAGTGTTTCCATGTGATCTGTAACAATATAGCACATAGGAATATAAAACATAATTTGTAGTATTGTTAATTTATTGGTTAGATACTATAACAGAGAGTGGGGCATATTTTGTCAAGATTGAGGTCTTTTCATTAGAGAAAAGAAGGATCCTGTTTAAATTAACCTTTTACTATACTTTTAGTGCACTAGTGTCATCGAATCCATCACCCAGATAAGGTAAATCACTGACCTTGTAGCCCACATGTTCAATTTTCAAGTTTAAATCAGATCAAATGTTGCTGTTCCATTGTGACAAAACACCATGGTTCACATCCTTTTTAAGCCTCATATCAAATTGACTTTCTTTAAATAAACATGAGCTCACACACTCATTTGTCAGCCTATTATAAGTATTTAAGCACTGATATATTACACAGCGGGGAAAGGCACAGAACCCAGCCAGGCTTGCATAAAAGGCCCCAGTATGGCCTCTCTGGATAGAATTAGCATTTAGATGAAAATTTACCTTGCCACAGTCGACTAATGACGCCCCCTCCACCCCCCTCGTTGCCAGTGACGATGGCCAAGTTTCTGTGTGGGGTGGGTCTCTGGCCTCACCCAAAATGGCCCTGCTCCATCCTCCACACACGTCTCCACAGATGAGTCAGAGGGGCTTTGACGCACTTATTATGACTGACAGGATAAATGGGGAATTATCAGAGCAATATCCCAATACAGTGTTGATTAGGGAATGAATGGACTAGAGATTGGAGGCAAAGATTATAATAATCAAGACAGAAGTTCTGTAGTTTTGAAATAATTGCTGTATTATTTTGTATGACATCAAAATTGCAGTTAACTGGACTAAAATAAAAGTTTGCCTCTACAGATTAAGTCATGTAGTAAGAAATTATGTATATTGTGCTATTATTTTCTGTACTGTCCTAGTGCATTTCATTTGCAGTACACCAACAGGGAATTGTATTTATCCTTTTCTGGAAAAAATTGTTCTTATTTAATCTTACTGTATTTAGGCTGTTTTCAATGGAATGTAATTAACCTTTAATTTGCCCTATAGGAGTTTAACCCAGAGGAGTTCTACCATCTATTGGAAGCCGCAGAGGACCATGCTAAAGAGGGCCACCTCATGAAGACTGATATTCCTCGCTACATCATCAGTCAGCTGGGCCTGACCCGGGACCCCATTGAGGGTGAGAGCCAAGTGCATATTTAATCATTATATCTAATGATTGCCATAAAGCTTTTAGCTTTTTTGGAAACATATGATGATTAATATATTTGATTGTTTACATTGTTAACCATGTTATAATGTGTGCTTTTTTTGTCATTTGCATATGTTTGAGTAATCCTGTGAGCAAAAGCATTATACCTTCTGAAATTTTTCCAGGATAACTCTTGAATGTCAGTTAACACATTTCAATGATGAGTGAAATGTAATTGCAGTAAATGTATAAAATATATTTTGGGTTCAGGAGATTCTGTACTTAACTGTCAATATTCTCTGGTTTGCTATGTGTTTTGGCAGAAATGGTGAATCTGGACAGTTACGACAGCGAGGGCCCAGTGACACCTGAGACTGATGACTCCACGGAGGTGAGATGTTAGATCATTATTATTATTTACTCATTTATTTTGCCTATTAACTGCGCACATTTCATCTGACTTGGTACTGCACTGACTGGGACTGCCTCCCATCTGCTGATCACTGGGCATATGTTATCCATCTCATTTAGCTAATTTATGCTCAAGCACTGAAACAGCACTCCCTCTCGCTCCAGGCATTGGTCCAGCTGCCCAAATTTTACTACGTAGACAAAAAAAACAAAAAGTTAATTAAATGCAGTCTGTGATAGGGCTACTTACAAAGCTAAAACACTAATGAGAGACTGTTAATGAAATATTTATATTCACCTGCTTAATTTTATAATCTTTAGGGAAAAATAAAAGCAATGAAGCCTCCAGGAGAAGCCGACTTCCAGACCATCAAGCTGATCAGTAATGGAGCATATGGGTAAGTGGGTAATTAGAACATACGGAACAACAAATCACATGACAAAGAGCAACATCACCGGCCCATGAAATAGGCTATTGTGTTGGATCCTGGAGGGAAATATATCAGGATTCAACATATAAAGTACAGGTTATTTTCATAACTTAAAAAATACAGAAAAATATCTTTGTTTTACATTTTTTTGCATTTTTCTCTTTTAACTGACTCGTGAATGTGTTTGTGCAGGGCGGTGTATCTGGTGCGACATCTGGAGACTCGGCAGCGTTTTGCCATGAAGAAGATCAACAAACAGAACCTGATGCTGAGGAACCAGATCCAGCAGGCCTTTGTGGAGCGGGACATCCTGACCTTCGCTGAGAACCCTTTTGTGGTCTCCATGTTCTGCTCCTTTGAGACCAGGAGGCACCTCTGCATGGTCATGGAGTATGTGGAGGGTGCGTCATAGTGCTTAATTTATTTAGCAGTGTTGTCATCATCGCAGAGACCTCAGTTAGTCCATATAATTAGCCATTTATAGATTGATATAGATTTATTTAAAGCTAAGGTTGGAGTTTAAAATTGATGTGCCTTACAAAAAAATGGCAACATGAATTTCAATGAATTTCTTACGCTTCTGTTACAAGAAACTGATAAATATACCTGAATAACTAGTGAGGTGAGGGTACCTACTTACTACTACTTTACTTTACTACAGCTTGCATATTCAATTCAATTCAAGTTTAATTATATAGCATATTTATTATACAAATACAGTGAAATCTCCAACCAAAGGAAAATCACATTTATGAAAGACAGTATATTGTCATTGTGGTGAATGGGAAATAAATTGTTGTAAGTTGTATCAGTAAACTTGAATGTGATTGTCAGCGGTTTTCTTACATGCTAATAGATGTGTGTGTGTATTGCTGACAGGTGGAGACTGTGCCACTCTTCTGAAGAACATTGGCGCACTGCCTTTGGAAATGGCACGGCTGTACTTTGCAGAGACTGTGCTGGCTTTAGAATACCTGCACAACTACGGCATCGTACACCGTGACCTCAAACCTGACAAGTAAGAGCTGTAAATACTGAATATTAAGCTAATGGCTACATACTAAAGGTTACAGAAGGATTATCACAGTCAGTCACAATAGAATTTGCAACACATATTCAACTTTTATAAACATTTTAACATTACTTCTCAGTGAACAACATTGTGAGACTGCAAATTGAACTTAACTAAACTTCCATTCTTAGCTGTTACAATAATTGAGGTTTTGTGAAATTGAAAATGCTACATTCATGTACATATGACATAAAACTCAATTGTTAACTGTATCTCAACATATCATTGATCTATTTTTCTATATATCATTTCAATGTCTTATTACAGCCTTTTGATAACATCCATGGGCCACATCAAACTGACTGACTTTGGCCTGTCTAAGATTGGTCTGATGAACCTCACCACAAACCTGTACGAAGGACACATTGAGAAGGATACCCGGGAGTTCCTGGATAAACAAGTATGAATTATGCATTGTGACTAATCCTCCAAGTCACACTCTCCTGTAACATAGTGATGCGCGATGCTAGAATCCAAGCTGTGTTTAAATTTTAATCATTCTTTGATGTCCTCATTTCTATGCAAACATAATCCATGTCATTTTTGTGGGAAGTACAGTTAGCTGAGATATTTTGGTTCCCCTATATCTCATTATGGCCTGTCCAACATGGCTACCTCAGTTCTGTTCATTTGCACTTGAAAACCTCAGCATCCCTTTTATCTCAGCATCGCAAAAGTGGGCTGCTCTGCCAAACAAAAAATATGGACTGGCATACATAGAAACACACTGTTCTTTTTGATAGTTATTTAACTATAGTTACAAAAATGTCGTGTAAAAACTGTAGTGCTCCAGCATTTTCTTTTGCTCCACAGCCTCTTTTGTGTGTAATTTAGTATGAGAAGTGTAAAATGAATTGCTAAAAGGTAAGATTGAACAAATTTCAGGATTACAGTCACCAAATGAATATAAAACCTAAAGTTAGAACAAAGGCTGCTTGCAATATTAACAATCATCTTTGGCAAAAACAATCTAGAAGAGATCCAAAAGACCATCTGAGCAATTTGTCAACCATTGTTAATCTTAAATAATAATTACATGTGTTTTAACATGTACATGTTTACACATTTTTTAAGATGGAGCCTTCTGTTAAACATCAAATCAAATCAAACTTTATTTATAAAGTGTTCCTGACCCCACACAATCATACAACTCACAGACAGCCATATGCACAGTCTCACGCACATGCGCAGACACACACACACACTCACATGCTAAAATATATAACGCTAGGTACAGATAAATGAGGCTGAGTAGAGACGAACCAACTGAGGAAGAATCATCAGGGCAGCTGTCTGCGCTAGGAGCAGAGAGCCACCCGCAGCCACCAGGACACCGACACAGGGCCCAGGGGAGAGATGAGGCTGAAACACCAGGCGCAGAGGAAGCACTGGAGATCCTAAAAGTGATAAAACAATATTAGTTAAAAGCGAAGAACTAGAATATAAAATAGTATCACGAATATAATATAAAATGGTAAACCAAAAATTATTAAATAAATAAATGTACTAAATACATGTAATAATAAACAAATAAAACAATAAATATTAATCAAAAGCAAAGCTTAAAAGGTGGGTCTTGAGCCTACTCCTAAAAACATGAGCATTTTCTGTAGCCCTAAGGTCCAGGCTGTTCCATAGACAAGGGCCATAGTACTGGAACTCTGACTTTGGGAATGACTAAGAGCCTGCTGCCAGAGGAGTGCAGGGTCCGCGAGGGTTTGTCGGGTTAAAGCAGTTCTGAAAGATAAGACGGTCCAAGACCATTAAGATGTTTAAAAACCAGTAAAAGAACTTTAAATCGATCCTGAAACACACCGGGAGCCAATGCAGTGATTTTAAAACCGATGTAATGTGGTCTTGCCCTCTGGTCTTAGTCAGGACACGTGCTGCTGAATTTTGTAATAATTGTAAACCTCAAATATTCTTTTTGGGAAGACCAAAAGCAGAGCATTACAGTAGTTTATTCAACTGGTGATAAAAGCATGCATCAGCATCTCCGTGTTGGTCCAAGAGGGGACTCAGGCTCTTTAGATGATGTTTTAATGTTTTGTCATGTTCCTCATGTGTAGGATAAAAGTCAGCTCAAAGTAAAAAATTATGCCCACTTTTTTTCTTTTTCACTTGTTCAATTCAGTTTATTTTTGTAAAACCCCAAATCACAACAGCAGTTGCCTCTTAGGGCTGAACATGATAATTGATTTAATCAACAGAAAGTTAGAAAATCAACGATGAAACTGACATTGGTCAATAACAGACAAGCAAATTAATCAACTGGAAACAAGCAAATGGATAACTGTTCCAGAACATCCTCTGTTCCTAGACCCTCCTTCTCGGCAAGGAAAAACTAAAAAAAACAGTGGGAAAAAGAGAAACCTCAAGGAGAACAGCAGTGAAGGAGAGATCCACTCCCATGGATGGGCAGGCTGCAGATGTGTCCAGGACTAATGCGTATCCATCTGCTGATAGAAGTCTGTAGGGCCAGAGCCCACTCAACTAAGGGACAGAGGGAGGCTTATCCACCGTAAGGTAGGGGTCATCCTAGCCAGGTATTGGGTCAGCCAGGTGAGGAAAGGGAGGGTCCGGGTCCATGGAACAGGATCAGGGTACAGAAGGGGCATCTAGGGTCCAGCCATCACCGAGCATCTGAAACAGTTGCACTCCCCAGAAGGGAGGGGGACAGGGAACAACATGTGAATAGCAATGAACAAATTCCAGGTGAGCTGAATAGTGAATGTTGTTGACAGGGAAAGTAGGAGGAAACAGAAGATAGTGCTCCGGTTACCATACTTCCCCCAGTACAGCTGCTCCTATGGGTTGTTTAACTAAAATTGCAGGTTTTATTTCTGCTCCTAACTGGCCTGGCCATAAGCTGATTCAAAGAGGAATGTTTTAAGCCTGGTCTTAAATGTAGAGACTGTGGGGACCTCTTTAACGTAGGCAGGGAGGTGATTCCATAACACAGGAGCTTGATAAGTGAAAGCTCTCCCTCCTACTGTGCTTTTAGACACTCTAGGAACCACCAGTAGTCCAACATTTTGAGAGTGGAGTGCTCTGTTTGAATGATATGGTACTATAGCATCTTGCAGATACGATGGGGCCATGCCCTTTATGGCTTTAGTTTTAAACTAACTGTGGAGATTGGTTAAAAGACTGTGCTTGTAGATTGGGTAAAAGTTTCTCTCTGTGAGCCTCAGGACCGATGACTAAAACCTGTGTTGTGGTTCACCCTAAAACCAGATTGGAATTTTTGTAAAATGTTGTGATCATCTAAAAAATGATTAAGTTGGCTAAAGATAAAATTTTGCATTCAAATTGTAGGTTAGACACTGGTCTGTAGTTGTTAAATCATTTGAATCTAAATTCCTCTTCTTTAGCAAGGGCCTCACCACTATCGCTTTA
>KN483667.1:70270-93275 GCA_000787095.1 Periophthalmodon schlosseri | reverse complement strand
GCAATTATGCATTCACAATAAAACATGATGAGTTAATTGATGATGTATTCTTTGTGTCTAGTTGAACAACATGGAGCATCTCCTTTGGCTAGCCCCATGTCCCCCCGCTCTCTCTCCTCCAACGCCTCATCCAGAGACTCCTCCCCCAGCAGGGATTACTCCCCCATGGTCAGCGTCTTACACTCCCCCATCACCATTCACCGCTCAGGCAAAAAGTACGGCTTCACCCTCAGGGCCATCAGAGTTTACATGGGAGACAGTGACGTGTACAGTGTGCATCACATGGTTTGGGTAAGACATATATTGCTTCTGTTTAATTTTGTAAAGGCTCCAATAGATCTGAGAGAGACTTTGAACTTTTTTATGTAACAAAAAATTATGAATGTATTTGTTTTTCAGCATGTAGAGGAAGGTGGTCCTGCTCAGGAGGCGGGGCTGAGTGCAGGTGACCTCATCACTCACGTGAACGGAGAGTCAGTCCATGGGCTTGTCCACACGGAGGTGGTGGAGCTTATTCTCAAGGTAACACATAGTAAATTACATTACATATTATATTACAGAAAAAACAAAATGTGAGTAATGAATAATCATGCAAATTAAATTCCCTGAAATGCATTTTGTTTTTACATTTAGAGTGGGAGCAAGGTGACTGTGACAACCACGCCATTTGAGAACACCTCTATTAAAGTGGGTCCTGCTCGCAAGACCAGCTATAAATCTAAGATGGCTCGCCGCAGTAAGAGGAGCGGCGCCAAGGAGGGACAAGAGTAAGTGACTACAGAATATCCCTATTGATGCTGCATTTGAGATCAGAACAGCATCCTAAACTTACTGTATATGCGTTTGTTTATATTATAGTAAGAAACGGAACTCGCTGTTCCGTAAAATTACCAAGCAGTCAAATCTGCTCCACACGAGCCGCTGTCTGTCCTCTCTGAACCGCCCCCTGTCGTCTGGAGACAGTCTGCCTGGTTCCCCCACGCATGGCCTGTCCGCGCGCTCTCCCACCCAGAACTACCGCACCAACATCGAAACGCCTTATTTGGGTACAATTTGAGCTTTTCTTACAATTAACAAATATACTTATAACTTCAGAGGATATGAGTGGCCTTAGTTGCAATTTTGTTACATTATTGCTTGTTTAAAACACATTACACATTACCTCTTGTGCATACAAATTTGGATTATTCTTTTCTTTTGCTTTTTGGTACTTTAATTATTTTTTAATTTGAATTTTATAACCATATTTTGCTCATTGTTATTATATTGTAATGTGTGAGCTTCTCTGTCCAAGTAATTTCCCTTGTGGATCAATAATGTCCATCTTAGTCTAAGTATCCTGACTTTATTGTAGATTCAGAACTACATACATTGAAAAGAATATACATTATTCAGATTTTCTTATAATGACATTTTCTCAAATCAAATATTTCCTGTGCATATATAAGTACACCTGGTGTTCGGTTTGACATTTGGATTGAGGACTCAGGTGCTGACAGATTATTTCTCTTTCTCCTTCAGGCAACTCATCTCAGAGCAGCTCCCCAGCCTCCAGCACCCCCAACTCCCCTGCTACCTCCCACCACATGAGGCCCAGCTCTCTGCATGGCCTCTCCCCCAAACTGCATCGCCAGTACCGCTCGGCCCGCTGCAAGTCTGCCGGCAACATCCCCCTCTCCCCCTTAGCCCACACCCCCTCCCCGACCACATCGTCTCCTCCGCCCCTCTCTGGGCACTCAGTAGGCAGCTCCAATACTACACAGACCTTCCCTGCCAAGCTCCACTCCTCTCCCCCAGTGTCGCGACCTCGCCCCAAAAGTGCAGAGCCACCCAGATCCCCTTTACTGCAGCGGGTGCAGTCGGCAGAGAAACTAGGGGCACCCATCCTGCCATCTTCCTCTTCCTCCTCATCTTCACCTTCTCCTCTGACTGGTGGAGTATCCCTACGCAAACACAGCCTGGAGGTGACCCATGGTGACTACAGAAGGGAGTCGTTTCACTGTGAACATAGCTTACAGAGTTTGCTAGAAATCGAAGGGGAAAATGGACCAGCTCCTCCCTCCCCATCATCTTCATCATCCCCATCGCCGCCACTGGGAGGAGAAATCACAGGGTTAAAACCTTCACGAAGAATGGGACGACAAGAATCACCACTAAGCCGTGAATCTATACTCACAACTACAGGGAAAGACACTCAAACGGTTGAACTTAAAGGGTCGCAAACTAGCATTGCAGATGCCAAAATTGTGACAAGTGCATCTACAACACATGTAGAAAAAATATTGGAAGTTGCAGCTGAAACAAAATCTAGCAATGTGGATAAAGGTACAGTTGTTAGGAGTTCACAAACTGAGTCGACAGTCTCAAAGAGTAATGAAGAAAGTGACAGGCAGCAAAGTGTGCAACTAGACATTGCGACAAAAGCTAAAAAGCAAGATGCCAAGCATTCAGAATGTGGGGCCAATGAGAAGACAAAAGACAGCAAGACAGATCACATGTCTAAAAGTAAACATCAGGATGGTAAACAACTTAATTTACTCTCAGATCAGACAAATAAAAGCAAGCAACAAGACAGTAAGCAACAAATTACACTAATGGAAAATCTTGCTAAGGCAAAACAAGACGTCAAGCAACAGAGCCTGCTAACAGACCCATCATCTAAAGGTAAACAAGATAGTAAGCAGCTAATTGCACTTGCTGAAAATTCTAATAAGGCTAAACAACAAGACTGCAAACTCCAAAGTGTGCTAACTGACACTGCTAGTAAAGCTAAGGACAAGGTTGAAGATAAAGCCAAAAATATACCTGCGTCTGACAAAGCAAACTTCCAGAAAAACACAGAGCCCATTGCATCCAAGTCACGTAAAAGTTCAGAAACGTCAGAAAAGGCAGACGGAACAGATAAAAATATAACTACCAAATCTAAAGGACAAGCACCACCAGCACCAACCCAGGTCCAAGTTGGAATTATGCAGGCTCCAGCAAGGAACAAATCTGAGAAGCAGTCAACCAGCAGCTATCGTACGGGTAAAGACGAAAGAGCTCACTTAGAGGCCCTGGAGGAAAACCCAATGTCTCCATCTTCTTGTATGCCCTCATCATCCTCAAGCAAGTCCAGGCCTATGTCTCCTGGAGATAAAAACAGCTTTGTAACTCAACTCACAAGTGTGGCCAAAACTGTACTGGGGCCAATCAAAGGGGGGTCGCAAGAAGGAATTAAAGTCAAAGACAAAATGAGTGAGGAGAAGAGAGGAAATACAACAGGAAAATCTGAGACCGGGGGTGGGCGTAGAGGTGGTCAGGCCTCCCAGTCTGATAAAACGAACAGCCGAAGCTCCAAGCATCACTAGTGACAAAGACTTTCCCCACAGACTTTCCCATGTAATGCCTTTTACTGTAGCACCATACCAACATATCATAATTAACCGAAAGGTACAAAATATCTGAGAATAAAAGAAAATGCTTGAAAGACCAAAAAGATTTAGAAAAAATGTTGTGAACAAATAGCATCAGCTCCTGTGGCTATCATTAACAGGCCTGTGTATGTCCTGAGCACTACATTGTGTATAGTTGCATAGTAATGCGCATATGTCTTAATGCATGTTTTACATTGTACATGAATAATACTGAATAGGGAAGTTAACACTGTGAACATTTTAACACATTTAACCATAGAAAATGTATGAAAACTGGATTCTGGTATCAGAGAAAATGACAGCAAATGCGCATAGTTTGTGAAATATGCCGTTTAATGTAAATTTTAATAATTTGACATCAAAGGTCATTCATTTTAAATTAAGAGCCTGAATGAAAATGTTCCTGTGGTATAAAACTAGCTCCCTACTTATAAAATAAGAAAACCTTGAAGAAAGATATTTTGAGAAACTTCAAGGCAATTTTAAGTGATTTTTTTTTTTTTTATTAAAAACAAAAACATGTGACAAAAGTTAGCAGAAGTTGGAAAAAAAGAAACCTGTTTTCATAAGGACAAATCCAGCACCATGCTTGTGTCAGTTCAAACTGTCATAGCATCACAATCAGTGTGGGTTATTGAATTCCCCAAAATCCACTTTACAGTAAAGATTACCCCTGACATGGACCAAGACACCAAATCGTTCCTAATGGCGTTTGTTTGGGATCTGTTTAAAGGGCTGCATTTCTGTGGTAGATGAGATAAACTTGCACAGGGGCACCATGCTAATTTCCTATCAATTTTGGTGTCCCCAGTTTTTATGTTTACATTTTGGACTTTGAGAAGCAGTTGATGAGAAAGAAAAGGGTTGCAATAATCCAAGCAAACATACATCCATCATGGTGATATATGTGCAATTTTATACCTTAGCCTTTTGTGTGAATACATAGCAGAAATGTTATTTCAGATTTTTTAAGTTTCAAATATTTCAAATACAGAAAAGTGCGCCAAGTACCACAAAATCTAGCACTTATCAACAAATAGGCTACAAGTAACCACTTAGTCTTTTTCTATCCATTCAAAAATATGTAATTTTTATTGCTATGTGTAAAAAGTGCCAGTGTTTTATTTAGGAATATTGTGCTATTATTGTTTACAATATGATGTAGAATAATATGCAATCCAACAGTGCCCAGTTCTACCAAACTGAGCACCAACCTGGTCAGTTGTAGATTAATAAAAAAAAAAAAGACTGGATTAGATTTGTCATTTTAGTGGTGAGTTTGTGATTGTCTATGCTGTTATAGAAAATAAGACAATTGTGGGATAGATGGCTCAGATTTGTGTAAGCCTGCCACCTGGTGGACTATATCAGACCAAAAGAGGGACAAACATGTTCAATTGTAAAAGATGTCTTCTTTCTGTGAATATCTCAGTCTTTGATTCTGATAGAAAAAGATAAAAGATGAACACATATTCCATAAATGTCATAGTGTATCCAATGTAATGGTTTAAAACACATTTAAGCCATCATTAGTGCACTGACTGATTTTGTGTAATGTGATAAAATTGCACTTTATTTTGTGCTATTTAGCCTATGTCTAGGTTTTATTTATAACATTTTATTTATTATTTTACATCTTTGTATTCATATTTTGATTTGTCGTGTTTTCAAATATGAGGATTACCAAATCTGTATAGTTTATCTTTAGGATTATTATTCCATGAAGCTAAAAGGTATCATGTCATGTCTGTCCTGTGTTTTGTACATCAACAACTATCTCTGACTAGTGTTGCTCTTTTTCATTCCATTGATGCATAATTGCTTGCCATTGTTGTGAAAAATACATAGGGAAAAAAAAAAAAAAAAAAAAAGCCACTCAAAGAGACGAAATAAAACAATTTAAATTTGCAACCGGGTTTATTTGTAATTTATAATTGCATTTAGTGATCTGTATCAGGTCAACTCTTACTGTTGGCAGTATTGATATATATTTCCTTTTCCAAAATATAAAAAATACATCTTTAGAATACTAAGTGCAGCTAAAATGCGTACAAAAAATATGTTAAAACTGAAGAGAGATCGAGAGATTAGACAGGAATATTTACTTCACCCATAGTAATACAAGCTAAAGATAAACAGACGTTAAACAGAAGTTCTTAAACATCTCCAGTCCATATAAACATAAACATATATAAGCCTGCTGATTCAATTTGTACATCAATTGCACCATGAGTGAATTTTAAAACTTCTATTAGAAATGTGCATGGATTTGAGCACTGGTTGCCACAGAGTTCTGGACGTGTGTCTCCTCCTATTGGTCTCCTCGTGACCAATCACTATAGAGTCTACACGTGACGAAGACAAACAGGAAGTGTGGTTGACTGCTGACCACTTAAATTGCCAGATTTTTTGTAGAAGTAAAGATAAAAAACTATATTTACTATGTAGATTATATAGCACGAGACAACAGACTATCGGTATGAGGATAGAAGGATGGGACCATGAAGGTAACATAAAAAATCAAGCAAAATGCTGAGGGTTAAAGTTGAAAGGCGACATTCCCTGTTTAACACGGGAACAGAATACAAAAGTATCGTTAAGCACAATGTCTACGACTGAAAATGTGTACTTTTTTTTTGTAAAAGCAATAGTGAATTTGCTAATTTGTCATTTAGGTTAGAGTATCTCAAATTACACAAGAAACTCGTGGTAACCAGACGTTGTTTGTTAATGTGTGTTGCTTTGACCTAGGTGCATAGCCGGTTAAAATGACTGGCATAGTTTTCACTGTAGTTTTCAAGTCAGTATAAAGCATGTCTGCCTTTTCAGCTTTGCTAGTTCTTATTGTTGTGGTGTGGGTGGGCAGATTTTTGTGACTATTGTTAATTGAGCTGTTAATGAAGAAATTTCTTATTCTGTTTGATGACTGGGGAGTTTGGGCTTTGTGGGACAACAGTAAAATTCCACTGTCCTAAGAGTCATTTTCAAACCTCTTCTCTTCCAGGACACAGTGTATGCGATATTAGCCACACACTTTACTGAAACCCAAATCACATGGTTTTCCCAATGTCAGGCTTTACTGGGGTTAATGAAATTGGTCAGAGAGGGACAAAGTCCAACAAAGCAAAGTGATGTTATGTTATTTGATTTCAGCTCAGCCAATTTATGAGCACAGATCCTGTCTTTAAGCTGTAAACATGGAGAACAGTATGTCCACGGCTGAGTGTGAGGGCCAGTCGTTAGCAGAGGAAGACCCGACGGACGAGTGGCTCTTCCTGTCCTTAGAGTCTGCCACACCTCCCAGCCTGAGTGTGGGCCGTGTGGAGGACCCAGAGGACACAAGGAAACTTAAGTCTAAACTACTCTCAGCATGGAACAGCATCAAATATGGTCTGTGTGTTTTTTCTGTCTGCATTTTTAGTTCTTTTGTTAGTCACAGAAGTGTTGAAAATCTGTGTCTGCCTGGTCTTTTAGTGTCTACCTGGTCATTCAAACAGAAATCCAAATTCAACAAAAGTTCACCAGTGATTATGCTTGGGAAGACATATGAGCTGACACATCCAGGTAAGGATTATCTTGTAACACTGCTTCCTGTGGAGTGGGTTGTGTTTTAAACAAAAACACAAAGGCTTAAAATTACATTTGCCTTGTCTGTGTTATAGAGACTGCACTGCAAGTCATTTTTTTATGTTTTATTTTTTACAAGTTACTGATATTTTCATAGTATTAAAGGATGCTATTACATTATTTGAATAGTGAATTTAATTGTATATTTTAATAGTAGTTTTCTTTTGTGTTTCAAGCCCAATAAATTAGATAAAGCATATAACTGGCAATTCACTCTTTTGTTCCTGATCTTGTGTTTATGTGTCCCAGGTGACAGGGAGCACTTTCGCCGCTCGTTTTCGTCTTTGCTGTGGCTCACCTACAGAAGAGGCTTCCCTCTGCTCCCTGGCTCGGGCTTCTCCACTGACAGTGGCTGGGGCTGTATGCTCAGGACTGGACAAATGCTGTTGGCTCAGGGACTGCTGCTGCACCTCATGCCTCCAGGTCAAAATATGAATACTAATACAATATACACAACATTATCATTATGATTCAATGCTAGTTCAGAGACAGATTGCACGTATTGTTATTAAACAGTCAGCTTTTTAGGTTAGTTCCTGGAAGCTTATTATAAATATTTTGAGTGGTAGGGGAAACCTGAGAAGTATTTCAGTACTGGTTTCTTGTGTGGACCTGAAATAATTAAAGCAGCATTACCTAATTTTCAACACACCACAAAAGGAAAAACTAGGGATTTACATTTATCTAACAACTTTGCTACTATTCACATGCATGGATTTTTGGGCACATGTGCAGCTTTCATGAAACTCTGAAGTGAAGCAGGGCTGGGGTGGACCACAAACTCTGTCAGTCATAGGAACTCTAAAATACTTTATTATTAGATGGAGAAAGCATGCAGCAATTAGGTTTTTTTTTTTTATCATAAAGTACTTTTATGATATACTCAGTAATGTACTGATTTACAAGTCTGCTACCCCAACACTTGCAAAATAAGAATATACTAAAATTAGGTAGGTATAGGCTTTTTAGAACTGAGATTTGATTTGATTATTACAGACTGGTCTTGGACTGCCAACCTCCACTCAGTAAAAGATGATATAGACCTCCAGGATGGCCACGCCTCAGCCGGCCAAGACCAGAGTCAGAGAAACAGTAAACTGGGGCGACAGCTGAGCCTGGGGTCCCTGCTGGACAGACCCGTAGAAGGCACTCATAGGAAGGTGGTATCCTGGTTTGCAGACCTCCCGTCAGCACCATTCGGGATACACACACTGGTGGATCTGGGAAAGAGCTCAGGGAAGAAGGCAGGGGACTGGTATGGACCCTCCATAGTGGCACATATACTCAGGTGGGAGTACTGTACACCAAAAATACCTGTTTCACATCAATATTTCTATTGTATTGAATTTTAAGATGGTAATTTCTGTTTCAGGAAAGCTGTAAATAAATCCCCAGATCTTCCCAGACTCTCTATATATGTTGCTCAAGATTGCAGTGGTTAGTAATGACCTGACTATTCCCTCATATACATTTTTTAACAACTAAATTCAGAAAGATGAAGAGTACTTTATTTCCCCCATGTAATATCAAATTTTGTCATTTTTGTTGGTTAGTGTACAAAGAGGATGTGATCAACTTGTATGAGTGGCCTGGCTCTGACAGCACCACCTTCAACACATCTGTCATCATCTTGGTTCCTGTACGACTTGGGGGACAGGAGCTCAACCCCAACTACATCCCCTGTGTCAAAGTACACATTATACATTTTTTCATATTTAAAAAAAAATCACTATGTGGCACTAATGAATACCTTTTTATGAATAGAAACTGCTTGGCTTGCACTGCTGTATTGGAATCATTGGGGGGAAGCCGAAGCACTCACTGTTTTTTGTTGGCTATCAAGGTATTAGCATATATTATGCATTGTCTCTAATATAAATTCAATTATATTGTTGATCCGTTTGTCATTATCTTTTAAAAGACAACAATTTGCTGTATCTGGACCCTCACTACTGTCAGCCCACTGTGGTTGTGACAAAGGGCAACTTTCCATTAGAGGTATGAAGTCAACACCTTAGGCTTTCTGTTCAAAGGTTGTGAGGATTAAACTGACAATATTTTTTATTTCTTTAACTTTTTTATTTTATTTGCGTTCAGTCGTTTCACTGTAAACACCCAAAGAAAATCCCCTTTTCTCGAATGGACCCCAGCTGTACAATAGGATTCTATGCCAAAGATCCAAATGACTTTGAAAGACTATGCAAGGATGTCACTGAGGTAAGTTACTAGAGTTAGGTTGTGCCTGGACACATTCCACCTGAAAACCAAATCAAGAGCAAATACTATTAATCAAGGAAGAATATTTATATCTCAAATACATTCATAGTCAAAGTTTTGAAGAATTGCCTTAAATTATAAAGAACTATTATAGAATAGTTTGAAGAGCCCTAACTAACTGTCCATAAATATGTAATCATTTGAAAGATTTTGCTATAGGATATGTTCAAAATATCAGTATTGTGTCATTTGATAAGGTTGAATAATTTTGTTATTCATACCAGATCTCATTGTTGCTTTGTACTCTCACAGGCTCTGCTCACGTCCACTGACATATATCCCATGTTCATTTTTGAGGAGGGTCCTGGTCCACAGGAGGAGACGGGCAGCATGTCCACTAACCTCACCTACATTCAGAGGAAGAGCCAGAGGCAGAGAGTGTCCACCACCAGCAGCATGGACGAGTTTGTTTTGCTCTGACTACAGCTGTGTACACTACCATGTTTTAAAGACTTTTTCTATTTCTATTTATTCTTTTATAAGGGGCTTATTTAATTTAGAGCAGCAGAACAACACTATAGGTCAGGTGGGTCTGAGCACATATAGAAACAGATAACTATAATTTAATAATGGTTCATGTAAAAACATGCATTATGTATATAGTTAATATTGTAAATCTTTAGTCCATAAACATTGTGAGGTATATAATGTTATTGTATATTATGTTAATGACCATCATTACATTATCAGTCACTACAGTCCAGGATGCTCACTGCAGTCATGTGACGTGATGTGCCCTCACATGAGCTTAAGCTGTGTGAATGGATTAGAAGACTGGATTTCTATAAACATGTGACTGACTACATGCAAACTCTAGAGCACAATACAAAGCAGCTACTTTTGGCCTCAAAATGATTTATTCCCTGTTGAAAGTGAATTTAATGCATCTGTTCTGACTGGAAATCAAGTGACATGCAATTTATTAGTTTAATTCAATAAAGGGTTTGTGGGAAAAAAACTCTATGCACTTGTATTATTAGATTAGATTAGCTTTTAATTGTGTATTATGTGGATATTATTATCTAAAGCAATAATGTCATGTTTTGTGGAATCCCATCTATGCCCTGATAACAGAGACTTTACTTAATAATCCTCGGATTTGATTTTAAGCGCAAATTATCACAGCACAGGTAAACTTCAGTCCATTATTCCAGTACCCAAGTCAAACTTAATTTCATTTAACTTCACTGCAAGAGTGCATTCCTGAATAACATTTTTGATGGTTTATAACCTTGGGTTGTGGATGCATCAATATTCCATATTACAGTCCACTGGTGTCATTCACACAATTCACAATTTCCCATTTGCATTTTAGGCCTCCCTGAACATATCCTCAAGTTTTTCCAGTCAATGCAATGATGTGTCCAAGGTCTCACCAAATATTCCAGCTCCTCAGGTGGGACCCCTCTTTTGGCTAAACATTTTTGTCAAATTCTTTCTGTTGACGCAGCAATTTTACAAGTCTCAAGTAAGCCTCAAGTCTTTGGCCTCAAGTCCGAGTCAAGTCCCAAGTCAAAGACAGACAAATCCAAGTTGAGTCCCAAGTCATCTGTTTTGAGCTTCAAGTAATTTCAATTCCTTAAACTGAAGTACCGAATACAGCTTGCATTTGTGGAATTTATGTGCTTTTTATACTAAAGTGCACTGCTTAAAAAATTACTGCATCAAATACGGCTGCAACAATATCCAAATTTCACAGTACAATATTTATTGTAATAATTTGGAGAGGCTAATATAATTGTATATATCTACTTTCTTCTTTTTAAATGCCTTAACAAGACCTTAATGCAAATCATTGCTGTCATAAATCAAAGAATTACAATTTAAAACTAACTGTAATAACAGTTACTTCATCTGCACTGAAATTAAGCAAAGGACCATGGTCTATGTAGATCTCTCTGTTTTGTAGTTGTTGCTGCATCAAAGCAATGACTTTAAACAAGGGAGCTTGTAATCCAATTTATTGTGGCAGCCGCTAATATTATTAGAAGATATCTGACGACACAGTATTTCAGTTACTGTTACATCCCTAGTAATAAATAGATTTATTTATTTTTTTTTTTTGAGGAGAAGCAGTCTTCTCAAGTCTTCTCAAGTCACAGGACGTCAAGTCCCAAGTCTTAGTCCATTTTATCAAATTAAGTCTCAAGTCATCAAAATAGTGACTCAAGTCTACCACGAGTCAAGTCACGACTTGCAAGTCCTCTTCTCTGGGCCATAGGATTCTTTGCCAAGCCATTTTGATGAACCTTAGGGTCCCAAAACATCTCCGGAGAGTCCAACAAAACTAACTGCTAGTTGTCACTGGCTCTCGCATGATGGTCATGAAGATGGGTTCAGAGGGCAAGACCTTTCTCACCTCTGAGAGGTCAAAGTGAAGGGAGGATGAGAGGATGTCAAAATGGCCCAAGCAATTGGGTAATTCGTCCCCAAACTGGAATGTGGCACACTTTATTTTCTCTTTGAGAATTGCCAACAAACCAGCATGGTTTCATGGTCGTATGGCTAGGCATATAGGCCTGGCTATTTAATACCTTAATTATCATAATTTGTTCCACAAATCCGAAAAGCACCACATTTCTGGCACAGTCTGTTGATAGTTCTCCGTGTAAGCGTCAGTGATGTTTTGTCTCCCCTCCCCCACGGCCCTGTCTCGGCCGAGCGGCTGTAGAGGGCGCTGCGGAGCGCGGAGGCCTGTCGGGGAGAGGGGAGAGAAGGGAAACCCACAGGCAGACTCGGGCTCGGCTGGCTCGCTCTTTGTTTCTGGTTGGGAGGAAAATCAAGAGACACTGCGACCGGCGAGTTTTCAAACATCCCATTTGGGCACTTGTGTGAGTAAACCTTACTTTTATGACGTTTGGGACGGTGGGCACTTGTTTTCATGAGTATGCCTTTGTCTTTCGGAGAATATTTACCGCTTTTGTTTCGTTTGTGAAAAGATGAGAGCGACATTGAGCGGCGCTGCCGTGGCGCGGCTCAGTGCAATGAATGAAAATAGTTTTTGGAAATGTGCTCAGAGCGGAGCGCTGGCCAAGGGTACGGAAGGCGCGGTGGATCAATCAGCTCCACAGATGAATGTACTCAACATTTTACACTTCTCCAAAGATATTTCCTCATCTGTCTGGTCTGCCTAATTGGCCTCAAAGAGCATGGTCGGCTAAGCTAACAGCTAGCATGCTAACCCAGTCAACAGTGGCTGGTGTTGTTGTTGTGTTATTGCAGCGGTCTTGGGCACTGTGTCTGAATTTTGTCATTTCTGGCTCAAACATAAGTGAGAAACAAGACCACTTCCTAACTAGTTGGAGATCATGAAATGGGCTATGTGATTGGAAATGTAGGCTTTTGCTTTAAGGGCACGCTAAGATATCCAATCTATTTACACGGCTAAGCTAACCCAACTAAAACTGCTTTGAACAAGTTTTACTTGGATTTTACAACCTTAAACTCTAGTGCTGAAATCAGTGTTTAGCTTCAGCCTGGTTGTTATCCGACAGCATTTGGAGCTTTCTGTGTGGGTAGGCCCACTGACAGTGGCCAGAGTATGAGCCTGTGACTGGTTGAAATTGATACATTTAGGAAATACTGTTTATTTGTAAAAAGTTGTTTGCCAGTGTTTGATGACGAGTAGCCTGATGTCTTGCATTTAATGTAGGAAATGTTGCATTATGAAACAATTTTGCTTCTTCCTTTTAATACTTACGGATTAGATATGGCTGTGTGAATCATACTTGGGTCTTTTTGAAGGAGGCTAGTAGTTGCGTTTGCTTTACACTTGCTCATAATTCACATATGCTTAGTAGCAATAGACGTATTACTTGAACATATCTCAGTCACAGGGTGATGGTAAAGGATGCTGGGATGTCACAAAACTGCAGCCATAGAGACCTGTGTCCAAAAATTTCTGCTAAATCCCTTTCTCAAATCTCTCTTCCAGTGGACCTTGCTGGTGCCGCACACTCCCAGATTCTCCCCTGAGACATGTCCACTCCGGACCCCCCTATGGGAGGGACCCCTCGGCCCGGTCCCTCCCCGGGCCCAGGGCCGTCTCCAGGAGGCCCATCTCCAGGTTCAGCGCACAGCATGATGGGACCCAGTCCAGGACCTCCACACCCTTCTCAGGGACCCACAGGATATTCTCAGGAAAACATGCACCAGATGCACAAGGTATGTAATGCTATTTCACAGTTTTTAGACAGAGTAATGTGAAAACGTTAGTTATTGGTACCAATTGGGAGAAGAAGTATTGTGATAAAATATTGAACTCATTAATGAAAATATCTTGTGAAATCATGGATTCACTTTTACTTCATATTTTTATAGATACCCTTGTTGTGTGTAAAGTTTTATCACTGCACATTTTGAGATTTTTCCAGCCTTTATTTAATTGTGTGATTTTAATCAGAAGAATCTCAGAATAAAATTTAAATAAAATATATATTTTTTTTTTTTCAGCCCATGGAGCCCATGCATGACAAAGGGATGCCTGACGATCCCCGCTATAATCAGATGAAAGGCATGGGGATGAGACCAGGGGCACATCCTGGTATGGGACCACCTCCAAGCCCCATGGACCAACATTCCCAGGGTAATGTTTGATATTTTATTTGTATATTTAGAAGTAAAGTGCCATGAAATCAGCTGAATGGTCTGTGGAAAGATTTGTAGTACACATGCAGTTGTGATTCAGTCTGTGAATTTATTTAGTTCATCTCATCAGTCAATATAGTAATTATTGTGGCAGGGCTGGTAGTAAAGACAATATACATTTTGATTGATCAGCCCTAAAGCCTTGTTGGCTTGTTTTTTATATACTTATTTATTTATTTATTTGATAGTGACAGATACAACAAATATAGATTCATTTGTAGTAATCTGATGCAAGTATCAGTGTTTATATAGGATAATTCGGTCCCTAGGAGGGCTTTTAACAGATCAGATTTCACAAAATGCAATATTGGATGGGTTTAAACAACAATAAAAATTACTGATGAATACAGTGAATATGTCAAGAAGACAAATATAGCACAGCAATATACATACACAAACACTTGTGTCACTATTGAGCCAAAATCATTAACCCAAGGGAATAATGGTGATTACAAAGTGGACAAGTAAATAGGAAGTTGAAGAATGTATAGCTATAATCGAATTCTAATAAAATGTAGGTTAAAAATAAGTTCTTATCATTAAAGTCTGAATCACTATTGCCTACTGTGTTTCTATTCAAAGCTCTTACCTGTGAACAAACCCATCAGACCAGTTTCTCTGCTTTTGCATTGTTCATTTGCGAGATGATACAATCGAGTCAGGACACCAGTATTAGACAGTGACAGTTTATGTAGCTCAACTTTTAGGGAAGCAACACAATCTGCTGTGTGTTCTATGCACATGTTTGCCTATGGTTTACTGTGAACATACTGACTGTACACGTGTTCCCTTTGCAGGTTTCCCCTCACCATTGGGTGGCTCAGAGCATGCCCCCAGTCCTGTCCCAGCTAATGGCCCACCCTCTGGGCCTATGATGCCTGGTGCTCCCCCTGGCCCTGGGGCTGGTCCCATGGAGACCAATGGGGACCCCAGCCAGGCAATGGCCCAGGCCAACCGAAGTGGTCCGCCTGGTCCAGGGGGCCCTACTGGACCTGGTGCAGGCCCAGGTGGTGCAGGGGGGCCCACTCCCTTCAACCAGAACCAGCTGCACCAACTCAGGGCTCAAATCATGGCGTACAAAATGTTAGCACGCAGCCAGCCTCTCCCAGAGCACCTGCAGATGGCAGTGCAGGGCAAGAGACCCATGCCCAACATGCCCCCCTCTGCTGGGCCTGGAGGGGCCCCAGGGGCAGGGCCAGCACAGCCTCAGGGAAACTATAACCGACCACACGGTAAGCCACCTATACTGTGATCACACACTGTTTTTTTTTTTTTTTTTTTTCCATTTCCCTTTATTTTTTTTTTTTTTTTTTTCCAGTTCACCTTACAGGCTACCTCTTCGTGCATACAGTTTCTTGTTATGTGCTCATTTCCATCTTCAGGTATGGTTGGGCCCAATATGGCTCCCCCCGGACCTGCTGGAGTACCTCCAGGTATGCCAGGTATGCCAGGTCAGCCAACCAATGGACCTCCTAAATCATGGCCTGAAGGTATTTTTTTTTAATTTTCCTGATTTTCCTGATCGTCTGACTTTACATACCCTAAACTCTTTGTGTTTGTATTTGAAGGGCCCATGGTGAATGCTGCTGCCCCTTCTAGCGGCCCTCAGAAGATGATTCCTCCCCAGCCCACAGGCAGACCCTCTCCTGCTCCACCTTCAGTGCCTCCAGCTGCCTCACCAGTGATACCTCCTCAGACCCAGTCCCCAGGTCAGCCTGCCCAGCCCCCTCCCATGATGATGAAGCAGAGCCGCATCACCCCCATCCAGAAGCCTCGCGGGCTGGACCCAGTCGAGATCCTTCAGGAGCGTGAATACAGGTGGGGAGAGTACATTGTTTATCAGCAAGAATTTGACCAGATGAGAATGTTGAGATGGGCAGAGAATGGAAATTGGATATTGAATTTGGACATTGGAAGGTGGAGAAGAGGATGAGTATTGTGCATGCATTCAAGATCTTTAAGAGACGTATCTATTTATATTGTGGTACCATAATATTACAGCAGCCCAGGTTACGTGCAGAGTTTACTATACCTCTCTTAGCTGTGTAGCATTGTAGTCACTTTAAGTACAGTTTAAGCACAGTGTTCAGCTTTCACACTACTTTTGCTCTGACAAACTATGAATAAGTACGGGTAATTCAAGATATGTCCACTTTAATGATATGAGACTTGTCCTTCTGTATAATATGTTGAACATTGCTGCTTTGTTTTCTCAGGCTTCAGGCACGAATAGCCCATCGTATCCAGGAGCTTGAGAACCTGCCTGGGTCTCTGGCTGGAGACCTCCGCACTAAAGCCACCATAGAACTCAAGGCCCTCAGACTGCTAAATTTCCAGAGACAGGTAAAAAAAAAACAAAAACAAAAAAACATTAACATGATTCACTTAAAAAGTTAGATGCAAGTGTAAATGTATTTCTTTCAAAAGTTGAGGCAAGAAGTGGTGGTTTGCATGCGCCGGGACACCTCTTTGGAAACTGCCCTCAATGCCAAGGCTTACAAACGCAGCAAGCGCCAATCTTTGCGTGAGGCTCGGATCACAGAGAAGCTGGAAAAACAGCAGAAAATTGAGCAGGAGCGCAAACGTAGACAGAAACACCAAGTATGTGAAAATCCCATATTATTCTATACTGACTTTGAACTGGATTTAAACTTATTTTTACATAACCTGCCTTCAGGAATACCTCAATAGCATCCTTCAACATGCCAAGGACTTCAAGGAGTACCATCGCTCCATCACTGCCAAGATCCAGAAGGCCACGAAAGCTGTCGCTACTTACCACGCCAATACTGAGCGCGAGCAGAAAAAAGAGAATGAGCGCATTGAGAAGGAGAGAATGCGGAGGCTGATGGTGCGTCACTATTTAATGTGCAAATTCTTGGTTTTTAGCTCCTGATTAGTTCTTTATCGCAAGTGTTTAATGTCCCCAGGCTGAAGATGAAGAAGGCTACCGTAAACTTATTGACCAGAAGAAAGACAAGCGCCTGGCCTACTTGCTGCAGCAAACAGACGAGTATGTGGCTAACCTCACAGAGCTGGTGCGGGCTCACAAGGCTGCACAGGCACTTAAAGAAAAGAAAAAGAAGAAGAAAAAGAAGGTATGGGGTATATTTCAGATCATTTGTGTGTGTGTGTTCGACATTTTTCTATTTTTTTTTTTTTCTATTTGGTTTGCAGAAGCCTGAGACTACAGAAGGGGGCACTGCTGCTTTGGGACCAGATGGAGAGGTGTCATAATTATTAGAATGAACTTCATCAAAATAAATAAATTGTATTAGCAGACTGACATGTTTTGTTTGTGTTGTAGCCGTTGGATGAGACCAGCCAGATGAGTGACCTTCCTGTGAAGGTGATTCATGTGGACAGTGGAAAGATTCTGACTGGGGTGGATGCTCCCAAGTCTGGTCAGCTGGAGACGTGGCTCGAGATGAACCCAGGGTCTGTAGTCTCTTCATTTTTGTAAAGCAATCTTGCCTCCTTATTATATCAAACTACAATATTTGCAACATGGTTTGCCTTTTATTTTTCATCCAATATTTTACTTTTCAATTCAAAATACATTTATTATCCTTTAGAAGCCCACATGTACAGCTAGCTTTTAGGAAACCTAATTAATTGGTGAATATTTTGGCAGATATGAAGTAGCTCCTCGATCAGACAGTGAAGACAGTGGTTCAGAGGAAGAGGAAGAAGAGGTAAGTTATGAATGGACCTCCTTTCCTCCGTGTATTTTTTCTTTGGCTGAACTTGTCTATGTTAGGAGGATGAAGAGGAGCCTCAGCCCTCTACAGCTCCGTCAGAGGAGAAAAAGAAGATCCCCGACCCAGACAGTGAGGAAGTGTCTGAAGTTGATGTTCGACACATCATTGAGTATGTTTCTGTATATTTTTGTTTTTATGCTATGTTAACCACTTTAGAGTTGGAAATGTGGGTGACCAATGAAATGTCTGTACAAACAATAAATAATAACCTGACTACAAGAGCCTAATCCACATTGCTAAGCCAAATTACTGGACAAAGACAGCCCCAGGTGTAAACTTGAACTAACTGGATTAAAGTTGCTCTAAACCAGGACAAAACCTAGACTCTGCCATGTCTTTAATAGTGGGATTATCAATAGCTGTTTGAGTAAACCAGGGTCTGATTTATACCTTTCTGACAAGTGATTCCCTCTTGTTTTCTCCAGACACGCCAAGCAGGACGTGGATGATGAGTACGGCAGCCAGTCTTTCAACAAAGGGCTGCAGTCGTACTACGCTGTGGCCCATGCAGTCACTGAGAAGGTGGAGAAACAGTCCTCTCTAATGGTCAATGGGACACTCAAACAATACCAGGTAAACAAACTAGCCAACTGTACTAACCGCTAAACTTGTATTATGCAAATGTAATTTCAGTTCAGAATGACTGCTGACCAAAAGTGATTTGCATTTCAATTTCTATGTTTCAGTCTTGTTGTGAGTGGCCTACATTACAGTATAGAACAAATATTGCTAAATATGCTTATGCATTCTTGTAACATGATTTTGTTCCCAAAAAATAATTATTTCTCCTATAATTTGCATTTTAAGTACATTGTACTTGTTTGTGCCATCAGTTAGCTTCAGTGTTCAGTGTCACTTTCCAAAATGCTAGTGATGCCTTGTTTCTGCTAAATGTAATGCTTGTAAATAATTTTTAGCTTCTTATATTTTATTATTGCCATGCCAACAAGTGTGTTTTTTTTTTTTAACCTGATGACGGATTCTAATCTGGATAATGTGTATGCAGATCAAAGGTTTGGAGTGGCTGGTGTCTCTTTACAACAACAACCTCAACGGCATCCTGGCTGATGAGATGGGCCTGGGCAAGACCATCCAGACCATCGCACTAGTCACTTACCTCATGGAGTACAAGCGCATCAACGGGCCCTTCCTCGTCATTGTACCTCTGTCGTGAGTACCAGCACCATACTCTGCTCTCTGATTATATTATCTCCATCTCTAATCTTTCTGAATCTCTTTAGAAACTTTTAACTGGGGCAGTATTAATGTTAGATGGCTTGGAACATAAAACCTTTTTCTACAGGAACATTGCGTTGAAGGCCATAGTCTAAAGATTGTCTTGTGTTTTCAGAACTCTATCAAACTGGGTGCTTGAGTTTGATAAGTGGGCGCCATCAGTCGTCAAGGTTTCCTACAAGGTCAGTATTCATCTGTTTAATCAAGTAAGATTTGTGCAACATGAGAAAAAAGCAAAAGAACAAGTACTTCCCCTTTATATCAACATTTTACATTTAATATTTCTCAGGATATAGTTGAATAATTTACTGTTCTGGATTCTTTAACTCCAGGGCTCCCCAGGTGCTCGCCGTGCCTTTGTTCCCATTCTGCGTAGTGGCAAGTTTAATGTGCTGCTCACTACATATGAGTACATCATCAAAGACAAACAAGTGCTAGCTAAGGTAATGAAATATGCTCGATAAACTATACTGTCTCACCTGTTGGACATGTTTGTGATCGATCTCCTCACTGCTCCTCAGCTCCGGTGGAAGTACATGATTGTGGATGAGGGCCACAGAATGAAGAACCACCACTGTAAGTTGACTCAGGTGTTGAACACTCACTACCTGGCCCCTCGCCGTTTGCTCCTCACCGGGACGCCTCTCCAGAACAAGCTGCCCGAGCTCTGGGCTCTGCTCAACTTCCTGTTGCCCACCATCTTCAAGAGCTGCAGCACCTTCGAGCAGTGGTTCAATGCCCCCTTTGCCATGACTGGAGAGAAGGTCAGTCTTTGGGTCAGACATCCTGTATGACATGTCCGCTGTGTCTTTGCCAGTGGATTTCTGATACTGTGACTTCCTTCTTTTAAATTTGTAGTTTTTAGTCTGCTTTAGGAGAATTATGCGTATTTTATTTACATTGATGTATTATTTGTCTCACACAATAGGTGGATCTAAATGAAGAGGAGACCATTCTGATCATCCGCCGTCTTCACAAAGTTCTCAGGCCTTTCCTCTTGAGAAGACTCAAGAAGGAGGTGGAGGCCCAGCTGCCTGAGAAGGTCTTTATATTACCATTTTAAGCTTACCAAGATTATTTTTCCCTTGTATACTAGTCATATATTGACCTGTATTTTTCCATTGTTCCTGTAGGTGGAGTATGTGATCAAGTGTGACATGTCAGCTCTCCAGAGGGTGCTGTACAGGCACATGCAGGCTAAGGGAGTGCTGCTCACAGATGGATCAGAGAAGGACAAGAAGGTACAGGGCCAATGTGCCATACATTTACACAGCAGAAAACGGGGATAATGTATGTGTTTATATAATGTCTGAAATGTTTGATTCCAGGGTAAAGGTGGTACTAAGACTCTGATGAATACCATTATGCAGCTGAGGAAGATTTGCAACCACCCGTTCATGTTCCAGCACATTGAGGTAGCACACTTTACACTCTTTACATTTTTAACATCACCTTGATTTTAGAAACTTAAATTACGGAGTAGACAATTATAACAAACATTTATAAAAGACATAGATCAACATATGAAATATACATTTTTACAAAACTGTCATGCATACGTTGAATTCCTCTAACAACACACTTTCTCTTTCCTTAAACTGATTTTCCTTTGGATACTATTATTTATACTTATTTTTTGTCTCACAGGAGTCCTTCTCTGAACACCTTGGCTTCTCCAATGGAGTTGTAACAGGGTAAGCTTGACTACTACATGTTAAGGTTTTTTCCATGGACATACGTAAGTGATATGTCTGTGATAAGAGTATTTTGACCCACAGTCATTGGACTACATGCATGTTGTTATTGCGCATATTCCCAGCCCTTTCATGGTCTTGTTGGATACCATTACATAAAATAAGAGACCAGTTTCTATGGGTAATATACATATACGAATTTCTGGTTTGATGCTTCCTCCAAGCTTTACAAATACAAAACTGTATTTAATCTAGTAGGCCGAAACATTAAGTTTACTTATTGTTTTATAACTTAAAATATTGTATGCCTGTGGAATACTGAAAAAGGCATGCTCATTTTAGTGCTGCTGCTAGCAACATGGCCATAATATCAATAAACTGTTGATGTGTGCAGACCGGAACTATATCGCTCCTCTGGGAAGTTTGAACTGCTGGACAGGATCCTGCCCAAACTCAGGGCCACAAACCACAAAGTGCTGCTCTTCTGTCAGATGACATCTCTCATGAACATTATGGAGGACTACTTTGCCTACCGCAACTTCAAGTATCTGCGCCTGGATGGTAATTCACTCTGTACCACTGTACCATTAATATAACTTAAGGATATGCAGTTTCTCCATTTTCTCCATTTGATTTTGGACCAATTTAACAACTAATCTTAAAGCAATAACCATTAACATCTGTAAATTTTTTTTAGGAACCACTAAGGCAGAGGACCGGGGGCTGCTGCTGAAATCATTCAATGACCCTGCCTCTGAGTACTTTGTGTTTTTACTCAGTACCAGAGCAGGAGGACTGGGGCTGAACCTACAATCTGCTGACACTGTCATCATCTTCGACAGTGACTGGAACCCTCACCAGGTCAGCAACGACATATGTTGCAAATGCATTGCAACATGGAAGCCTATAGAAGGCAGCATTTCAAAAGCAACCATAATGCACCCTCAAAGCTCATACATTTCTATAATGAAGTTTTGCTTGTGTTCCCCAGGACTTGCAGGCCCAGGACAGAGCGCATCGTATTGGTCAGCAGAACGAGGTGCGAGTGCTTAGGCTGTGCACAGTCAACAGTGTGGAGGAGAAGATCCTGGCAGCCGCCAAATACAAGCTGAATGTGGACCAGAAGGTCATCCAGGCCGGCATGTTCGACCAGAAGTCTTCTGGGTGTGAGAGGAGAGCTTTTCTGCAGGCCATCTTGGAGCATGAAGAGCAGGATGAGGTCAGGGCTCATTTCTTATTTGTGGAGAATAATAGAATTTTCATGGAAAACGGTAACAGTCACAGACGTCGAACCTGATCATTAGGGAATGTGCGAGGAGGGCCATTCACCGACTCGTCTACATCACACTCGTGCGAGAGCCCTATTGTATTTGTTGAATTTTGAGGAAAATCACAAAAATCAAGCAATAAACGGTAACGTACAGACAATTAACTGGTATCAAAAATTTGAGTTCTGTGAGCTCTAATTTTGAGTGAAGACCCCAAGAAAAAATACTGAAAGACGGCTAAGTAGTGCCACCTCAAAAAATTGATTTACACTGTTGCAATGGGAGTCCGGCCCGGAAAAATGTCAACTTGGACAGATGAAACTTAGCTTTAAAAATAGATCAGAATTGGCAGCCCTCCCACTGAAGTGTTCCCTTCGCAGTTGCAAATGTTGCGAGAGCCCTTTATCATTGCTTGCAGTTTTAATTTGTTTTTTCTCTTTGCAGGAGGAGGATGAAGTTCCTGATGATGAGACAGTCAATCAGATGATTGCCAGAAGCGAAGAGGAATTTGAGCAATTCATGGTAAGTGGGAAGGAAAGTAAGTGAAATATAAATTGAAATACATTTTTGGCTGATATTAAGTGTATACACAGATGTAGGTGCATGATCACATTCACAGTTGGTGTTCCCAGTTTGTTCTTTTAGTTTTGGCTTTAATAGTTCAATAGTTGTATGACATATTATATGACATATATAAACATTCCCATAAAAGCTGTTTATAACCTGTTCTTCCTTTTTCAGCGTATGGACCTGGATCGGCGGCGTGAGGATGCACGTAACCCCAAGAGGAAGCCTCGCCTAATGGAGGAGGACGACCTACCCGGCTGGATCCTGAAGGACGACGCTGAGGTGGAGAGGCTGACCTGTGAAGAAGAGGAGGAGAAGATGTTTGGACGAGGGTCACGCCAACGCAAAGAGGTGGACTACAGCGACTCGCTCACTGAGAAACAGTGGCTTAAGGTACTTCTGCTCTTAAATACAGTATGACTATAGGAACCACAATGAAAAGGAAGACACTCCAGGCCTGGCTCCAGGGTGGGGCCCTGGTTGCGCCAATCCGGTCGATGTACTGGCCTAGT
>KN483667.1:42194-61260 GCA_000787095.1 Periophthalmodon schlosseri | reverse complement strand
GGCAGGAGTCAGACCAAATGGATCCATTAACACAAAGGATGGAGGAAAGTCAAGTGTTTACCCAGAGTGATGCCATTGGGCCACTCAATGTTGTCAGTGACCAGAGCAGTGCGGTCCACTCCATTCAGCCCGCCCTTCTCAATCTTAGCAGGGTTACCCCAGTCCGTCCAGTACAGGAAGCTGGGAAGAAGCATAGTTATTTTTAATCAACTATACACATATGTTATGTTATAGATTATAAAAAAAACAGCATTTAAGGGTTTATTCTATGCTAAATTGACTTTTTGAGCCAGGTTAGGTTCTTCACTATTCAAATAGCAGATATACCTTGAAGTTAAAGCCTTTTAAGCATTTTCAGAAAAGTATAGTTTTACTTCAAATTGCAGTAAACTCGATCCTGGTGTTTGGAATGTGTTTGCCATGCTGTATATATTAGTTTTGAAATTAATAAAATTAATACAATTTTTTTTTATCTTCAAGATGAGCATGCAATGGTAACAATTCATCATTATGTAGCTCTCTCTGTATTTCTGAAGATGAAGACTTACTTGCTGTGAGGGTCGACCACTATGGCCCGGGGCTTGGACAGTCCTTGATGAAAGAGAGTTTTACGCCGCGTCCCATCAGCAGTTACCACGGAAACGGTGCTGCGGATGCTGTCGGTCCAGTACAGGTTCCTGTGGATCCAGTCAAAGGCAATTCCCTCAGGAGCCTCGATGTCATTACTGATGAGTATGTTATGACTGGAGGGGTTCTCGGCCAAATCCATCTGAGCTCTAGAGAGATACCACAATTTAAACAGAAAAATAAACGAGTATTTAAACTACTTCACTACTGTGTGTGAATAAACTACCTGTAGATCTTCTTCTGAGAGATATCAGACCAGTATATGTCTTTGGTGGCCATGTTCATGTCCAGGGCCACTGCGTTTTTCAGTCGGGGGATGACTCGAGTGTACTCGCTCTTGTCCAGGGTCATCTTCCTGACCTCGTGACGGTTTGTAAAGAACAGGTAAGCTATGGTACCTACAGGATAAGAAAAAAATAATGTACTGAATTGAAAATAAAGGAAAGTATTTATTCTTGGTGTCTACAATTAAACATAAGTTTTGACCATCCTGATACTGTTACAGGTATAATCAGCAGCATTCATTTTTAAAAGTAGCCTAAATATGCAACTCTCATTATCTATTCATATACCACCATATAAGGTTTCAATCTGAATCAGTTTTACTTTTTTCCCAAAACAATATAAACATTACTTGTACTAAAAGATGGAATTTACCAATTGCTTTGCAGGCTTTGGTGGCAGGGTCTACTTGGTATCCCTCCTCACACTGACATTTGTAACTGCCAATCTGATTTATACAGATCTGGCTGCAGGTGTCTGGGTTGGCACACTCATCGATATCTAAAAAGAACAAAAAAAACCCCATTATCTTAAAAGCAGGGCAGTGTCAGTGAAACAAATTAATTTCTAAAGAATTAACTCAATGACCTGGAAGAGTAAATAAAATACGCAATAAGATCAAGGTTCCAAACTATTGAAAAAATATTTGATTAAACTCAGTTACCTTCACATCGCTTTTTATCAACCAGATAGAACCCGGTTGGACAAAGGCACTCATATCCGATCTTTAGGTCATTACAGATGTGTGAGCAGCCGCCATTGTTGAAGAGACACTCGTTGGTGCCTATAGTGAAGAGAAGTGAGTAAGTGCTTTGTTTGTCTGTCCATCTCCAGATGCTCTTTAGAGACACAGAAGTTATAATTAGGTGTAAGAGATTGAGCTGTAATTACCACATTCTCTCAGAGGCTCATCGGACCAGTCCCTACAGTCCCTCTTCCTGTCACACACTTTGTTCATGTGGATGCACTCCCCACTACGACATCTGAACTTCTGAGGGCCCTCACACTGTGTTACTGAGAATGAGAAACCAAATATTACAACAGGACAAATGGGAAAGAGATAATGTTTAATTTGTCATCCCTAGTCAGTGTTTAATAATTAAAAAAAACAAAGCTAACTTACAAAAGCAATACAAATGTCAG
Source organism: Periophthalmodon schlosseri (assembly GCA_000787095.1). NCBI lineage: Eukaryota > Metazoa > Chordata > Actinopteri > Gobiiformes > Gobiidae > Periophthalmodon > Periophthalmodon schlosseri. The sequence goes on along the minus strand of KN483667.1, from coordinate 59,208 downwards.
GCTCACAACATAAATAATTGTTTGTGGTTTCACTGTGTGTAATGAGTTTTAATATTTGAGTATTCTCATAGTATTGCATTTTCATTATGTTCCCATTTTCCTGTAAAGTGTTAATAAACATTGATTCATCTATTTAACTTTTAAGTAAAAGACATGAAATGGGTTGCTTGTTTTCTGTTCAAGAACAATGACACTATTAAACTATTATATTCAGGGACACTGTACCATTGATACAGCCCAGCTCATCGCTCATGTCCCGGCAGTCATACTGGTGGTTGCACTGGTGGCTCCCGTGGATACAAGTCCCGTCTCCACATTCAAACTCATCAGGACGGCAAGTCACGTGAGCTACAAAAACAAACAGCTCAAATGTAATATAAAAATATTTACTTTTCAAATTATGAGCTAAAAAAATAGTAGCAGGAGGACATGGAGTAGCCTGTGTCTTTCTTTACCAACTGTGTTTATATAAGGTAAAGATTTGATAAAGGTATCAATACTAGTTGTGATACTAGTCAGTTAGTATCTGGGTATCAATATCTTTGACGACAACATTCTATCCTAATATTATATCACACAATCAGTTGATTTTATAGTTTACAGTTAAGGGACCACATATTAATGGCTAACTAATTGCTAACTAAGTGCTTAATTACACCTTTGTTAGTATTTATAAAGTACTTATTAATCTATTTTTTGTGTGTGTGTATTTTTGGTGTAAGGTCATATTTTCAGCCATGATCTATTTTTGTCCCATTAAACTGTTCATTAGCATTGTTAGCAGTAGATGCTTTAGTACCTGCTAAGAACCACTAATTACCATACCAATTACAACTTAGTTAGTGAATAATATGTGGAGCCTAAACCAGGTTACTTACCGCAGTTGGCTTCATCAGATCTGTCCAGGCAGTCCACACCTCCGTCACACCTCCAGTTGCTGTGGATGCACTCGCCGCTGCCACACTTGAACTCGAGAGCGGAGCAGCGCTTAGCCCCCACAATGGTCCGGGACCCGCAGTTAGAGGGCCACTCGTCAGAGCCATCGCCACAGTCCAAGTCCCCGTCACAGGCCCACAGGCGGGGAATACAGGCCGAGCTGTTACATCTGAAGGAGGCGGAACTACAGGTGATGGGGGGGCATGACGCCTCATCACTGCCATCTTCACAGTCCGACTCTTCGTCACAAACAAACGAGGAGGAGACGCACTGGCCCGTCCCGCACCGGAACTCTGAGTCCGTGCACTGTTTGGGAGCTGAAGGGAAATGAACAAAGGGGTAAATACAAGAAACTATTCCCCCTTCCTTTTTCATCCATTTGTTGAGTTTATCAATGACGATGGCGTACCACAGCTCTCCTCATCCGCTCCGTTCTCACAGTCTGCCTTCCCGTCACACTGCCAGCTCTTTGGGATACACTGGTTCAGTCGGTCTGCGCAGGTGAACTCTGTAGGTCTACACGATTTAGCCACTGCAAACGATACAGATAAAACTTAGAATAACTATAACTACTTCACAGTGCCCAGCTGTGGCAGGTTTCAAAACATGTCCAGGTCATTTAAACTCTTATCTATTGCCTTGATATTGAAATGTGTCCTTGGTTCACATTATATTTAAAGGTGAAATAAGAAAATATACTTACAGTAACTGAGGCACATACATAATGTATTAAACAATTTTAATTTGCCAGTCAAGTGCCACATTTCTAAAGCATCCTTTGTTCATTCTTGTGAATACTAGAGGGGGAGTACACTGGGTGACACTTACAGCAGGTTCCAGGGAGCTCATCTGTGCCGTCACCACAGTCGTCTGTTCCATCACAAACCCATCTTGCCGTGATGCACTTCCCATTGCCACATTGGAACTGTCTTGTACCGCAGGTAATGAATGCATCTGTTTAAGAACACACTGAACATTAAAATGACTTTGTACTTATAGAAGTAACATAACCTAGCAGTGTAAAGTTTTTTTCCAAAAAGGGAAATTATGCTGTTTCTGGTCAGTGTACCAGATTCAACAGTCTGGTGTACATTTTTTGTCTTAAATCTTTGCCATCAAGAAGAATTATTTGCATATATTAACTAGTTATTCATTGCAGGTGGGGCACCTGTTAGAAACAAAGTATCTATCCAGGCCCTCCTCCTGATCAAAACCAGAATGCTACCTCCTGTAAGGAGTCTTGCAGTCATGCTTCCAAGTATATATTAGCGTAAGACATAATGTATGCAACCAAACTTCCCAACTGAATAGATTTTTTAAAATCTAGGTTATCATGAGAAAACATCAATCAAAAGTGAAAGCAGGTTCTCAAACTGCCAACGTCAACCCACTTTAAATGATGTGGGTTTACACAGCATGATCATGTTGCTACTTGTTGAAATGGGGCAGAGTATAGTTAAGTCAAACACACCTCCTGACTGCACCTATAGCGCACCTTCTGGTTATCTTCATTTGGCTATACACATCATCACTGTTCAAATACATAATATTTATAATAACTTCCCCTCCCCCAATGTCACCCTCACAACACTACTAGAGCTGCATTAGACTGCACTTAAGAGGGCATGCTCCCTGGAGACTCCCCCTGGGAGACCACCTGTTTGTGATGGGAGTTAAGACACTAACGGACACAAACAACAGCAATAAGGCAATGGGGAACACTTGTGGATGTCATTGATTGTATGAAACGGGTGCTTTGACTGATATTGTTGAAGCTTCTTACACTAATGTTGTTTATCATAAGAAATACCACAAAAAGGTGGACTGTTTCTAATGGTCCAATCTCTCTTGTACAAAAGGTCTGTATGTTTGGATTCTGTATGCAGTCTGTGCTGAAATGCACCTACTATTGCTTTATGGCTTCACGTGACAGCAAAGAATTTATCAGAGATAATCAGTCGTAGGAGTTATTCCTATAGGCAAAGACAAGTATTCAAATTCATTCAGTAGACTCATAAATGTTAACTGTCACTACTGCAATTATTTGTGTTTTTAATATTGTAAAACAGATCATTTTTATAGTTCACTTTTTAACTTGTATTTTCTTACTTCAGTTCACTGCCCCCTTAACAGTAAAATGGTGGATGACAGTGCAGGTTTCCCAAAAGCATCTGGTTTCCCAAGGTTGTGGGCTGTCACCTGGATTTGGTTCACGTGGCATATTTACAGAGTGACCTTAAAGTTCAGCAAACCCCCTGATGGTAGTGTTAATGGCTAGATCAGTGCATGGGTTATAAAAATATCTGACTATTAAATTATGCTCGATTCAATACAATGCAATATTATTGATACTTTGATATTGCTAATCTTAATAGTCTGTCACAAATTGTGTCTGTCCCAAGCCTACATCGAAAGGGATGAATCAGACAGCACATTTTTTTGCGCTAATTTTTTTTTTTTTTTTTTTGTATAACAAAATCAAGATCCCTAATCCTCCTTAATCCCTAAATGAGTAGTAAATATTTTCACTTAAAATTACGTATTGAACACAAAGGCAACAGTTTCAGATAGCATGATACAAAGAATGTTTTCATTTGTATTAGTAGGTTTGACCCTGACCTTCCACTTTGAGACAATACAGAGCATTCTTCTGTCAGGGCTGATGAAAGGTGGATTGGTCTGAGCCAGTTTGGACAAGCTTTAGCAAAAGCACATTTTCCTAAACCATACAGCGCGGTGTGAAGCTCTCCCCATATGTTTATAGTATAAAGCCCCTCCCTTTTTACTAGAGCGCGGGGTATTTCAGGTAAGAGGAGCAAATTGGACCCAGAATCCAAAAAGCAATCTAAGACATATCGCACCATGGACGAGGCACCCCCTCAGATTCTTTGGATATTGCATCAGGGTGGGATTCCATGCAGTTAGCTGATGCAATGTAATAAATTGTGCCATTTTTTTCCTGATCATGTGCCCAGAATGGTTTTGTGAGTTGCCATTGGCGCGTATCCTTGCAGCATGAATAGCGCCACCGAAAAACCGGCTTTTCTCTCACTTGACTGGACACCGTATTCTGGCGCTCCCTGAAACCCATTGGCTACTATGAGCGCCACAGTATCCAAACTATGCCGCTCCATTCACACACCAGCCTGAACAAAACACACCAAATGCATTCGAATAAGTGAATAATGCCGAAAAGCATTTAATACCACAGTGGTAAGCTTTATGATGGAATGTGATCTTAAATCGATTAAACATTTTCTTCATCGAAAGCAGAGAGGAGAGTGGGAAAAAAGAGATTTGACCTACATTTCAAGGAATATCTGTGCCCTCCCCCATCATCATGCATCCGGTACTGTCACGGGAGTGGGCAATTTAAACTACCCCGTGCTGTAATTGGCTCAGTTGGCTAATGCAAACGCGAGAAAGTTTACTTTTGGAGGGGGGAAGCGCCAAATTGATGCCCAAATGCACAGTATTTAATTAATGATGGATTTGTCATTTTAACACTAACAACAAGATAAACGTAGCCTATATGAATCCTTAAACTCTACTTACTTGTTTGACAAAAGGTGAAGATGAGGAAAACGACGTATGCGTAAAGCAGTCGTCCCATGTCTCCAAACGCGCGGTTGGTTGAACTATGCGCGTCTATTCTTCTGTCCAATGTGACAGTGGATGAGTGTCTGTGAGTGATGCTACTGCTTGTCACCCAAATACAGGGACCCTAATGTCTGAATAAAGTAAGTGCTGGGAATATTATTCCTATATCAGGTCCCGTTGGGTCGGAAATTAGATGGTCCAGTTGATGCTCAGGGCCGGGATGCTCTATACACTGTTCTGTTTGGCAACAACATCAGACCCATTTCAATGTGGTCCAGGGTGGGTGGGACCTGCAGGGGCCCCCGAGAGAGGGGCGGATCCTGCAGTGGTGTGATTTCTGAGGCACACAGTCCCTAAAATCCGGGGGCGGGGTCACGTGCCTCGGATTCTACTACGGGCACGTTAACCCTTTACGCTTGCAGGAAGCCTGTAGCAGCTGAATATATGTAGACTGTTGCTGTATTTGTGTGCACTAGACTCACGGCGGGGCCTGGGACAGTCAAAAATTTGACCTCACCATCGCAGCTCCGGGGCCCCGCGTGCGTTAGGGAAGAAGAAGGCTCATATTTTATACACAGGCGGTGTCAACAAATGTGAAGGCAGACTTTATCTACACCCATCAAATATTACCACTTTGAGGTGGGCAGTGGTACTTAATAAACACAAGTATATTATGACAATATATTAAGTAGCCCATATGATTCTTTATCAGATTAATAAGGTCACAACTGCAAGGACTGTCCATTTTGTACTGTGTGCATCTCCAAAAATAGACAGCCATGATTTGCCTAGCACTACTGTCTTGACAAAAAAGTGCAACAAAATATGTGAAGTATGTTTATGTTACATTTTTTCCCTGAAAATGACACAAGCTAGTTTCAACCCACCTCTGCCAGTACTGGCCATAGGTCTAAAACAAATCTATTTAAATCAGTAAACAGTGCTGCATGTCTGAAGTCCACACTTTGTCCCTGTTTGAGAGATCACAATTGTACACTAGCTTGGCAGTCGTCATATGGCCATCTAATAAAATTAACTGTAATAAAACTACAATGAAGTAGAACCTACACTATAGGTGGTTAAAATGGAAGTATAATAAATATATAAACAAGCTATAAAGTAATAATGGGTTATATTTACTCACAATGACTTCCGCTACCATGTGTCATAAAAACAGAATGGGTTCAAAGTCCGTGGCCCTCATAGGTTTGTGTAGTTTACAGCAGAGCAGCATCAGATAAAATGTGTAAAGAGATAAAACTTCTAAACAGCCTTGAACCACTGTGAAGAAGACAACATGATTAATGACACAAAATAGATGATTAGAAAAAAACAAACAAATAAACATGTTATAATTACAAATGTACTATAATGAACTTAATAATACTAATAAAATACTTAAAGGGAACAAGAGGAACAAAGGGCAGATAAAGATTAGCATCCCATAGAGCTTGGTCCATTTCCAAATTCTATTACATCTGCAGGCCTATGAAATGCTTGAAGTGTGAAAGCTGGTACACTGGAATCTTCTCAGTATTTTATGTGTAACTAGTCCCAATATTAACACTGTATTCTTTTTATCAGACCTTGTCCTGAACCGGCTCATCTCTGTGTACTGTGGGCCGGGGTCCGCTTAATCCGAAGTGACATGGAATTTCCAGGCCTCTGCAGAAGTGGGAGATGCCCCACCATTAACAGTCACATGTAGGCCAGGCTAAGAACAAGAGGAGAGGGATCACATGCGGCATAGAAGAGGGAGAAGTATTAAAAAAATGGATAACATTGTAATTGTTGTTGGGGAGAGTATATTGCCTATAGTTACAAATATTAAAAATGCCCACAAAAAGAGACTGAAACGTTTAGAGTAATCTCCCAAACAAGGACATAAAGTGATATTTCTGCACTGTGGGTAACTTTATGATCCAGTCAAGGTTTGTACTTGACTTTCACCAAAACCAAGACAATTATAGCCACCTTTTAGCACATTCCTGATGCACTGTGAAAATGTCATCTGAATATTGTTACTGAGATAATGCAAAAAATAACCACATATTCATTTTTGGTAATATCACCCACCCCTAATTGGGTAGCTGGATTTTTTAACATGGATCATTAAGATTTTTTTGGTTGCCACTCTTACTGTGGCTGGTTATGTGTGTGATTTGTCATTCTCAAGGACAACAACATGTTGTCAAACAAATATTGTAGTTGAAACCTGTCTATGGGCTGCAAGTAATGTTACAGTTACAAAGCCTATTTGGCAAATAAACATCGGACACACTGAAATTACAAGTTATGCCATCTTTATACTCCATAACAGCCCAAACACATACCTATGAAAAAACTGAAGTCTACATTGATAAAGCTGGACATTACTGATTTGGGTCTCTACCGTATTTATGATAGGTCCTGTTGCAACTTATTTACATATTCATCCTCTCATCTATCTATATTTTGTCTTATTTCTAAGCATTCTGAACTGAATTAAACATTGCACAAGATCCAGTCTGGCTGCTGTCCCATACAAACTGTTGATGGTCCAGCTCAGAAGAGGAAACCAGTGCATATAAGGTCAAGTTCTGAGCAAACCACACCCCCTCTCCTCCCATAGTGCTACACTCACCACAGCAAATATTTCAGGTTGTTCCACTTTCTACCCGCCACAGCCCATTCACATTAAACAAATTCACTTTTGGCAGAAGAACTTCAATTTGTCACCCCCCCTTAGCTTTCCCTTGAAGGTCAAATCAGGTTCTCCCAGAAAGAGCAGATGCACAGTAGCTCCTCCCCCCAAAGGAGACTGAAGCGCGGGGATGTGGCTGTGTAGGCCGTAGCCAAGAGCACAAAGAAAAGACTTGTGTTGGTTGCACATAACTTTGTAGTGATGATCTATGATAGTAGAGTGCACGGATATGGTCTGCCTGCTGTCTATTTGTGTAATGTAATGCATATGGAATGGAATTTTCTCTGAATTTGAAAAGACATTAATCAGAGTGAGTGGATAGAATAAGCTAAGAGTACTGATTGTCATCTTGAGTGCCATTTTGAAATTACTGCTTTATTTTTTTTAAATGTTATGCATTTCAGCTGTGTGTAAATTTCTATCAAATTAAAGATCTAATATATTTAAATTGCTTACATGCTGAATCTGGCACAGGCTTGTTTCAAAACAAAAAATTAAACATATGCAGCTTGCATTAACATTCAAAGAAAATGGTTCATGTTTGCAAGTGTGTACAAAAGAATGACTTAAGTTTCCAGACCTTAAAGTTGGCCTACAGGGGTACTAGTGATCTGTGATTATAGAAATGAATAGAAATTTAAAGAGTAGTAGAGTAGTAGGTCTATGGGGAGAGATACCCTTTTTGTCTTTAGCCCACACCCATGTTTAATCAGGTGGGTTTCTTGCAGATAATACAGCACGGGCCTTGAGATGTTCAAGAGTCAATCACGTGAGAAGGGTCACGGTCAAGAATCCTGTGAGATAGGAAAGGAAGAGATTACAGACACCAAATCGGGTTACTTCAAATGGACCACATTATTGCCATAGAGTGTGAATGTATTGATAAGAATTAATCAAAACAACATCAGGTAGATTTAGTTGGGTCAGAAATTAGGTCTGAAATGAAAGCGTAGAAACAATACCCTGCAGGGTGTTGATGAATGTCTTCACTAAACTAACCCAGAGGAAGTAGGTCAGAAGAGAAGTTCACTTCGCAAATCTTAACAGAGAGAAAGAATACTAGTCTGAGCCACTGTTAATTGTCAGTACCTTACCATCTCCTTTTGGGCCCCATATTGGTGCAAATATTCTTCCTCATCCTTCATTGAAGAGCTGCAAAAATAAACAAAATACAGTGATGGGCACATAATACACAATACAGACATAACATACAAATACAAACTAGTGCCTAATTCCTAGAGTAAAATGTAACTCTAATTTGCAACATTGCAATTGTACAAATGAGAAACTTAAGCAAAACGTTGACCTGCAATCAAGTGGCATTGTGGCGATTCATGATGCTATTTAATTGTATAATCATTTTTAGCTTTAAGCCATGTTACTCTTATTTTGTAATCAACCTGGAGTAGTGATTTGTGCCTGAATTTTTGGCCTGAAATGTTCCACAGTAAGTGACGGCCCTAGGGCAACTTACCAGTAAGATCTGTGGAGAGGCGGCCGGCATGCAGTAAGATTGCATGTTTTTTTGTGCATGTTTGAATAATCAAGCAGTATGTGGGTTGTCTTCCTCTCTAGAGCCCAAAATAGGGTTGTTGTCATCAGATGATAATAGTGTTCCTCTGTGTTACTAAAGTCTGTACACCTTCATCCGACTCATTCAGGTCATTTGAATTCTAAAACTGCCTATATCTGAGCTAAGTTGATGCGAGAACTCTCCGTGTAAGTTCAGCCCTAGGCCGTGGCTTTCACAAAATAAAAACTATGCCAGCGTGCCCTCTGCTGGATCTGGCTATGCTTGTGAACGCTCCTTGAAACCGGAAACCACGTGGTTCAGACAGATCCACACCGACGCCACAGCTAGCATGAAAACACGTTATTGTATATTAATTACTATAAAATATAGACGCACATTATCAGACAAACATGTCCGAGAATGCAAAATTTAAAATAAACTCACAGTTTGCGCAAAGATATGACAAGTATCGCCAGAAAGAAGAGCTACAGAAGCGTAAGTTTGCAGCCGTTAGCTTACCACGGCTAATAACACAACGTGGGACAGCGCAGGTTTGGTTAGCATGTAAACCTGTTTGATATCTAATTGTAATCTTGCTTTGCAGTGAAGGACCGTTTCGGAAACAGAGATGAAGACAGCGAATCCTCCTCAGAATCCAGCTCTGACGACAGTGAAATGGTGAGCAATGAGAGTGGATCGTTTGTTATACATAAGAGAGGCCCATGTGTTGCCAGAATGTTTTAGTGGTTAAGCAAATGATGGTTTGTATCAATTTTGTCTCATCTTAGGAACTGGACCCAGAGCTGGAGAGGGACTTCTATAGAACATTATCACTGCTAAAGAAGAAAGACCCAAAAATTTATGAGAAAGATGTAAAGTTTTACTCCGAAGGTAAGTTTGGAGAGCAACGTCAGTTTTTTATTTTTCCAATTGTAGGCCTACCAGGATATTTGTTTAATGTATAATGCCTCTCTTTTAGTTCAATCCACCGGTGATGAAAAGCCCTCAACCTCAAAGAAAGCAGTGAAGCCCATGTATCTAAAAGACTATGAGCGCAAAGTCATTCTGGAGAGAGAGGGGTGAGTGGTCTGCTCATCTAGCGTCTTCGCAGCAATTATTTAACTTTTCATCTTTTGTTACAGCAAATTTGAAGATGATGATGAAAGTGACGAGGAGGAAGCTGCTAAGAGGAATGAGGTGTGTTTGTGTGTATTATGCGTGTTTCAGATGTTTCGAATAACTCTAAACTTACAGATTTAAAATTAATTTAAATTAAAAAAAAATGATGCTTGTATTGTTTGTTTCTACCACAGAGAGCAGCTTCTCCAAGCTACATTCAAGAACAAAAGGAGCTAAAGGAAAGGTAAAAAGTGTGGTGATGTAAGTCTGAAATGGTGATATTAAATTATAATATAAAAATTGTCTTTAGCTTTCGCAAGTTCATCCAGGACAGTGATAATGAGGAGGAGGCTGGTGAAGATGAGGTCTCACAGCTGCTGACCAGGAGGATCAAAACACAAGAGGAAAAGGTCTGAATTGCTCTGCCACAGAATACTCAGTTTAAAAAAACACAATATGCTTACTACTGTGATTTGTTTGTAGGATAAAGAAGAGGCGGACTATGTGGAGTGGCTGAAAGGCCAAGCTGAACTCGACGACCAAGAGGAGGTGACGGACATGGTGAGGAACTTGGTTGTCAATATTGCCAGTGTGAAAATGAGCGGACATGCCGGATGGTCCTTATGCTGCGTTCAGACCATGGAGTCTGGGGCATCGGGTTTACATGCAAAGTCTATAGGGGATGCGCACCTAGGCTGGTCCAACTTTTCCCCAGCGCATTTCAAGCGTTTGCAAGCATGTCTGACGGCAGAGTAGAAAATTTTGGTGAAATTCGCCCTGCATCAATGAGTTTCAAGTGAAACAGATGTAAAGGTATACAACTAGAGGCATTTGCCACGGTGTGAACTCAGGATTACTGTTGATTACTGTGATTTCTGTAACCATTGTCTGTTTGTAATAAAAACGTTTTTTGGGGTTGTGGCAGAAATATTTGCGAGACTACTGGAATGACCCTGAACTGGATGAGAAGGAGCGTTTCCTCAGAGACTATGTCCTGAACAAGGGCTATCGAGAAGAAGAGGAAGATGAGGACCGGTAGGCACACTAGAAGACCTCAATATTTACAAAACAGATCTTACTGACCTTACTGAAACTATACTGTTGTGGTCAGGATTCCCACATATGATGAACTGGTCCAGGATGACGTGGAGGACTCTGAGGAGGAGGGGGAGAGCTTCCTTGAGCGACAGGAAGACTTTGAGAGGAGTTACAACTTTCGTTTTGAAGAGCCTGATTCTCAAGAGATCAAAACATATCCACGCAACATCGTCACATCGGTGCGCTCAAAAGATGACAGCAGAAAACGCAAGCGAGAGGAGGTTAAGGAGCGCAAGAAGAAGGTACGTATTCATGTGAATCCTATTCCTTACTGTGGGTGGAAAAGCACTAATACTAGATTTTTACATTGTTACACCTCCACTTAATATAAAAATAAAATAAAATATACGTATAATCATAATTATTCACATGTTTCATCCATGAAAATAAGAACTAAGTTCTTAGAGTTGAGTGTGAGTACTGCAAGGTTAATATTTTTAATTGATTTATAATTGGTAGGAAAAAGAGCAGAAGCAAGAACAGCTGAAGCAGTTGAAGAACCTGAAGCGTTCTGAGATAATGGAGAAGCTGAAGAGGCTACAGGAGCTGACGGGAAACGAGCAGCTGGCCTTCAGTCTGGACGACCTGGATGGAGACTTCGACCCTCAAAAACATGACCAGCTCATGCAGGTGTCACAACATTCTGGAGTCTTATAGAGTGTAATTGAGAGGGAGATAGGTTAAATTACTCTCGTTAAAGAGCAGTGTTTGTAGAGCGCTTGGTTAAAGAAATAGTGTGATCACAGACTCTCTAAGGGCAGTCTAAAGCCCTTTGTGATCTCTTATTATCTTAATTGTTATTTAACTTCTGTGTTATGTTTGCGTACTGTTTATCTAGAGTGCCCCTTACTGTGAATAACATCTGACTTTCATTTGCAGAAAGTGTTCGGAGACGAATACTATGGCGGAGAGGAAGATGAGAAACCTCAGTTTGATGATGATGAAGAGATTGAGGGTAAGTCAGTAAAATGTATACAGCTTTTTAATTTTATGCAGCTAAAATTAGACTTGAATCTGACATGTCCGAAAACAGAGCATTGGAACTGGGATACATGGACCGGAGGGGGGAGAGAGGATGAAGAATATGAAGACTATGGTGAAGAGGGGCAGTACGAGCCGCACTGTGATGACGAGGGCTTTGTTGTGAGTCACATGTCCACTAATAACCCAAAACATATTTGAGCTTTGTTATTCATAAACTTGTTGCCCAGTAGATGGATGCAGACTATGACCCAAGCCAGCACATATCCAAAAAGCAGAAGAAAAAGGAGAGGCAGAAGCTGAAGAGGGAGGACATGCCACAGATGGGCAAGAAGAAAAAGAAATCCCACTTTGCGGAAGTCGTCACCAAAAGCAAGCCAGTGTTTGACCCCAGTACGTCTCACTACTAATGGAAACAAGACATGGTGAAAAGACCAGTATTACAAGTATATTTCTATTGTAGAGGAGAAGACCTTTGAACAGTACTTGGATGAGTACTATAAGCTGGACTATGAAGATATTATTGATGACCTCCCATGCAGATTTCGATACAGGAACGTGGTGGCAAATGACTTTGGGCTGACCACTGATGAGGTGAGAAGTGCGCGAAGTCCACATTTTGTGATAATTGGTATAAAATGCACCCTGAAACTGCTGGTCTCCAACATCATTCACTGAAGACTAATGTGTTTGGAGTGAGGCAAGGAAATTGCATTAAATAAATAAAATTCCTTTAATTCATACATAATCTTAGGTCCTGTCCCTTGTCCAGTGGCAGTGATGAGTGTGCAGAGACTGACCTGGTATTGTCCTTTGCTCTGACCAGGACATGATCTCAATTGTTTAATCTTCTCTCTGAGCTCAATCTCTCTGAGACAGTCCCATTCTGAAAGTGACACAGGCATACTGTACTTGTTGAAAAATATTTGTGTTCTTCATTCAGATTTTAAATGCTAATGACAAGGAGCTGAACCAGTGGTGCTCCCTGAAGAAGACCTGCATGTTTAGGTATGACAGTCTCAATGTACTAAAGAGTATATAAGGAATATGAACATAAGTGTTGGTCTGATTACAACTTTGTGTCTTTCCTAGGTCTGAAAGAGAAGAGCTGTGTGATTTGAAGAACTACAACATAAAAGCTCGAAATGAAAAGAAGAAAAAGGAGATTCTTAGTTCAATATATTCACGGTGAGTATTTTTTTTTTTTTCCTTCACATTGGGATTTTATGTAAAGTTGTAGTTGAACACAGATTGTCTCCAAATGTCCACAGGGAGGAGCAAGAAATGGCTGAGGCTAAAGGTAAAATGGGCAAGAAACGTAGAGACCGCCTCAAGAACGCTGAGAAACGAGACAGAGTTGAGGAAGAGGAGGACACTTCTGCACCTGCTCCCGCCTTAAACTTAACTGCAGAGGAAGAGGAGCCTGAGGAGGTCCTGATACCCAAGAAGAAGAGACACATAGAGACTGAAGGGAAAGTCCCAGAAGAGGCAGGGGAGGAGGTGAAACCAAAACCCAAGGACAGATCAAAATGGGTTAAGAAGAAGCCCAGACGTCTATCGCTCCTGTCTGCGTCTGGACTTAAGATCGGAGGGAGAGAGTTCAGCCGACAAAGACTGAAGTCCTATGGGCTCAACCCCAAGAGACTTTACTTCAGACAGCTGGGCCGCCAAAGACGCAAGGAACAGCAAAAAAAGGAAAAACAACAAAAGAAAGACTCATGACCAGTGTTATGTACGATGTGAGTCCCATGTGGGACTAACTTTAAATTGTGTACCATAAATTTTATAAAAATTTGTAGTTACAGTTGATAACAGTTTATATTTTATGCTGTCATAAAAATCAACACTGATGAATATTGTTTTCCCTTTTTATATCATGCATGGCTAGTACAGTTTATGTGTGTATTTTACCTTGTGGCTTCTCGCTTAAGCACATTCACTCTAAATAGTTAAAGTTGTATAGATTTTTTTGTTCTTGGTGTAAATACAAGAGTTTATAGCCTCATTACGTGACAGGTTAGGAGTAAATCTAAATCAGGCAGTGTTCATGCCTTTTTGACTTAGGATCTTCATTTGATCCTCATCAGGCCTTACATGTTGGCTCCAATAGCATAATTAAGTGAACAAAATCGTCCATAGGAAAATGACTTGACTCAGAAAGAGTTGAGTTGTAGCTGGTCCAGTCCAACAGATGACGCTATACGCTCGTGTGTCTGGTGTCCGCCATAGAAGAAGAGAACGGGCGCGATCAGGTAGTACATTTGAATCAAGACAAAAACAGCAAAGTGAGTAATTTTTCTTATTTTGGCCAGTCTACGATTTTGTAGAGGTTATTTTGTGAATGTAAAATCAGCAAAACGTCCGTGTGGGTTAAGTTTCCATTTCATTACTGGCACCTTCTAATCCGGTCCTCAAAAGGTAAACAATGCTCGAGTATAGCGTTAGCTCTCTGCCAAATAGATGCATGTACAGGCATTATGCCCAGGCATTTCAGCAGAAATTTGGCAACTTAAAAGAATTAACAACGATTTTACAACGTGACACATAACTTTGCCTAACTCCTTGTGTTTGGTGTACAAAATTCTTACAATATAGATGCTATACGTAAAAATAAACATCAGAAAACCGGCACAAATACCATGTTTGTATTTTGAGTTGATCAGTTATGATTGATTTCAGCGTTAACCGGTCAAATGTATGGTTAGATCAATTCACCAAACCATTAACGGCTTTTGCTTTGAATCCATTTTTCACAACAGTAGTTTACAAATATTTTTACCGTTTTTCTTTTGTTAGTAGCAGCGGAATGGCACAGGGACACAAGTTTCAGGATCTGGAGGAGACCGGGGCAGCTCTGGTGGACTTTATCAACAGCAGTGAGCTCCACCAACTCCGAGGGGTCAAAGATGCTCAACACATGATGTACGACCGACACACAGAAACAAAGAAGACTGTTACACAGATTCTAATGGGCAAGTGACCATGTTTTTCTTTATGTACTGTGCCTTCCACCCATTGAAATCATAACTGTATCTTTTTTATTAAAAAACAAAAAATCCAATTTTTGTCCTGCTGCTGTTGCAAACAAACAAAATATATTTATTTGGAATATAAAATATTTGTTGCATGGTTGTTTAAATATACGCCCATACCTTTTACCACATTGCTCTTCTATTTCCATTTTTCTCACTAGTCTGTTCAAAAGGACAAATCAAATAGAAAAAAAAAAATATCTGTGCTCAATACATTTTAAAAATAACTATCGGACCAACACCGTGAGAACCCTGCTACTAATATTGGAAGAGCTATGTGGCCCATCCCTAAATATTTGTAGTTTGCAGCATGTATTGTTATTAAAGAGGTGTGCTGATAAGATTTAACAATCTTATCAACACACCTCTGTGTCTGTTACTGTGGAGTTTGGTAAAAGGTGCCAAAGGTGAAGGTCAACAGAAATGGCTACAATGACACTTATTATCCCCAGGTGTAGCTCAGATTGAGGAGAGTGCCGGGCAGAGGTTGCTGGACATGCAGGAGGAGCAGAAGAGAAGGGAGCAGGAGTGTAACAGTCTAGAGGAGCAGCTGAGGCAGTGCACAGCCAAGAGCCAGATTACAGACTCCGAACTACAGTATCCTTCAAATATCTGTATACTACAAACATGGAAAAAAAACAAAACGCATAGATATACCACATTTGGCATTGCTTTTGATCCTTTTGTATGAATTTGTATCAAATGCTGTAATTTATTTAGGATTTACCTGAAGTGTAAATTGGATTAAAATGTAAATACATTTCAGATGGGGACTATTATAGATGTCCTTATTAGAAGGTTATGTATAGCTGCTACTGTTTGCTATTTCTTTATCAGACTCCAACAGGTTTCTACAGAAGGAGTTTGATAACTTACTGAACAATGAACAAGAGCTGGAGACTTTACAGAGTGAGGTTGATGAAGACACCACAGAAGTGATCCCTTCATCTGTGTAAGACCAATTTGTCTTTTTAATGTTCCATTTCTTTTTTTGTTACAGTTATTTCCTTTCACAGGTCAATGCAAAACAATCTGTCCTCTTAAACTATTATGATATATTTATCCTCTTGATTATTCTTTTGTCCTCTCTTTTCTTGGTTTCTCTGCATTATCTTAGAGTAAAAAAATGTGTATTTATCCTAATGCATGTAGCTGTCTGTCCTCTCTAAAAACGGACAAAATACAAACTTGACAAATTTATAGATGCTGTAAAGACACAAATGCTGTATAAAAAGACAAAATATAGGGCAGCACGATTGCGCAACTTGGCCTTGTGATGTCACCTGCTTGCCCCCATGGAGCTAGATAAGTTTAGCACCATACAGCAGAATATTCTGGGCATACAACATTTCTGTGAATACAAGCAAGTGGCGGACCATCCACCGAAAAAAGTTACCCAGTGCTCCTTTAAAAATACCTTATATTTTATTTCAGGCTACATATTTAGGACAAAAACATTTCAAATTTAAATTATGTTGATTGTATGATTGTAGAGTGCATTACACTTAAATGTGATTGTTCCAAAAGATAAAATGTTTGTGTTTTCTTCCATATCTCCTCAGTTATGTAGCAAAATTGTACTACCTGATAACCAAGATTAAGTGGGAGTATGATACAGAGCCCCACATTCTCAAAGGAGGTACTGTTAGTTTGAATACTTAAAACACATCTCTGTACCCCATGGCTGTAGATAATGTTTGTATTCTAATGTGTTTTACAGTGCATTATGGGGCAGAGCTGGCCAGTCCCATTCATACCGACAAGTCAAGCCAGTCTCCAGGAGAAGTGAGTGACCACCTCTGGAGCTTTGTCAACTCTGAGTGGTAGAAGAGGTTCAACTATTTTATGTGTTTTACATGTTTGTCATGTTTATGTTATCAATATCACTTATATATCTGTAATAAATACCTGTTTCCAATATTATTCAGAGTCATTTAATTTTTAACTAATTTTGGTGAGCTTTAAAATATATATGAACTTGCTCAAGAAGCTGTGTAAACTGTACATTGTAATATGTAATATGGTGAATAGGGTGAATCCCAAATGTACTGT
>KN483667.1:0-32410 GCA_000787095.1 Periophthalmodon schlosseri | reverse complement strand
CACGGATAAATGATTGTTTGGCCATTTTGTGCATTTTCATGACTTTCCACTAAGAACCCTTACAGCTGTGTTTATTAAAATAAGCAATGGCATCAGTCAAATCGAAACCGTATGCACAAAAGAGCGTTGTTTAAGTTTGAGACCGCAGTTATCTGTCTCTGCCAAGAGAGGAAGTTAGCTTTGTGTTTGTTATTAAGGCTAGTTCAGTGAGCATGTTATAACCATTCTGAATGATCTTTGTAGGACTTTGGGATTTGACTTTTTCTCATTGTCAAAGTTTTGTCCACAATGTATCATTTTGTCCATAATGCTAATTGTCCTCCATGTTAACCAATGGATGCAAACTAACTGTATTACAGCCCAAGATGTTTGCTCAGCTATTTTTTTTTTATTTTTTTTATTATTTATCTTTATCTATACAGGTAGAGCCCAATCGGAGCACTCGGACTCTCCTTTTCAAATACAGAAAAACATAAACAAAAAACAAACAAAACAAATAAGTACACAAGTCCATTTAAAACATTAAAACTGGTGCAGGTGTGTATAAATGTTTGTCACCACATTATCAAATTGCATTTGTGGCACCAAAGTATCCAATTTTGAATGTCCTTGGAATATATTCAATTTTCGGGAAGCAAAACAGCCAAAAACCCTTTTTTCCCATCTCAGTTCTGGTGCAGCCAGCCCTTAGACTTATACAATCATGTGATCTTGTATTAAATGTTCTCGTATCAATGATTAACAAGCAAGTGAGATATTTTAGCAGTCTATGAAGTAGTCCTTTATAAATAAAATTCATACAGTGTTGTTCACTTCTAACAGATAGTGATGGCCAACCTATTTTTTCAGAGTGTACAGTGATGGGTTTTAAATTCATCACCTGTTATGAAACGTTAAGTGATAAGTTAAGTTAAGAGATAAATTACAGCTACTTTATGTAAGTCAATTATAGTGTGTTTTCTTTATTTTGATTTACGTCAGTTGCCTACCTTTTTTATGAATTTAAACTAAGTAAACCATGGGGCATACAGTACTTGAATTTTAGTTTATGTAGTTATTTTTAGCTGCTATTTTGCTAACTATGCTAAGTTGTTCTCTTCACCTTCACAATTGCGTGAGGATAAAAATAATAATGCATTATTTTCTGGGCAACCAAAGACCCTTTACATTGCATTATTTAATCACTCCAAGTGGTGATGGTATTTTTGCTATTTCTGTAGCCACAGCTGCCCTGAGGTAGACTGACAGAAGCGACACTGCCAATCTGTGCTGTCACTCAAGCACACACCACATTTATTCATAAATACAGGCAAAGTTGGTGAAGTGTCTTGCCTAAGGACACAATAAGAGTATGCACTGGTCTGAATAGTTGATCCTCTAACAGTTGGGTTGGTGGACTAGTACTTTTACCAATGGCACTCCAAATAATATTAAATGTGAGAACAAAGATTTATTTTCTTGTATATGGGAGAGAATAAGCATGATTGCACATTTGGATTGCATGATTGCACATTTAATTTTTTTGTGATATAATGCTTTACAGTGGTAATATTGCCAAAACCTGATTTGAATATACCTCTCTGTCTATAGTGAGATAATAGTGAGCCTTAAGATTTAGACATGGTAAGCCTTTCACGCAAAGTACATTTTAAATTCAGCAATGTTTGCTATGCAGTTTAGTATGATTGACTCCTAGTATGTATCCATAATCAAACCAGTAAAACCATCACCACAGACCTTGGTATGTTCTTAATGAATCAACTGTAATAAAGTTAGTTATGTAATTTGTTCCACAGGCAAACGACAGTGTCTTTGTCATGAGCGTCCACATTCCCACATTTTAACTTCTAACCTCTCTCTCATTTACTACATGGCTGACATTCTCTGATAGAGCCACATCTTGATAAAAAAACCCCACATTGTTTCCTCTACTGTCTCAATGCCTGACTGTGGACCTTCTGCCAGTGTCTTTTTCCATGTTTCTGCCATGTCGCCTTTCCCTTCATTGCACATTCATTGACTAATCATGCCATGCATGTATTTTCCCATATTAGCTGTGAATGTGAAAGCATGGGTTTATGAAAGGTGGTTTTGTTCGTAGAGCCACAGTTTAGGATGAGTTCATCCTGGAGGATAGAATGGAAGAAACGGGCAAAACTCGAGTCAAAGAGCGTTTCCCACATGCGGTGGACAAACAGGGAGGAGAGGGGTGGGGGTCTGGCTGCTGGTCGGGATGAGTCATGTGAATAACTAGCTGGACCCTGGAAGAGATTTATTTGTCAATTAACAACACGCTGAAAAGCCACAAGAGCCTCACTATCAGGGGCTGAATTCTGGGAACAGTGCCCCAGTCCTCCTCAAATAGGGTTGGTGGGATCCACTTGAACAGCTCCATTTAGGAAGTTTGAGAATATTTTAATTGCCAACTTTACATGCTTTTGAAATTACTCCTACACCTTTTCCAACTTGAAATGATGTATAACTATGAAAAAGTTTTGGTTTGCTGATCTTAAAACACTTAGATTACCAGTATATGTCCAATTAACCAATTGGAGAAATGCATGGTTCATTCATGTAAAAAAAGAAAGAGAAAAATATTCACAACTTACATAAAAATGAAAGAAATATTAACACAGATGAATGAGAAACAGCATCGCTTTCTACAGCAACAGTGAGCAAGTCACTGTATATTTTGGTCCAGACCTGCATTTGATCAGAAAGTAGGAGGGACTGACTTACCAGGCAAGTTGTCTGCACTGTCATAAGCCATAAGCCATAGACTGTATATATAAATGGACATAGCTAACCTGCTAGCTGTGACATTTCAAATAGGAAGCGTGCATGGGCGCGTTTCCGGCTCCATCAACTCTGGCTCCAGTTCACTTCGTATTGAAAAACAGTCGCCCCTCTCTCTGTAACTGCTGCTGTTAGGCTCGTTATTTTAGTCTTAAAATGTCTGTATTAACCTCCTCTATATGATCCTGGTATTTTTAGTTCGCTATTGTGTCTGTAAATCAAGATATGAACAATTCTTTTCTCAAGGTTGCTCTCACTAGCGTTAGCAGCAGGATTGATTGAAAGCATTGCTGAGCACGCGCGCCCTGCTAAACCAGCAGTGCAGTGGCTCTTTGGTTGCTATGATATTCGTGATTGGAATTCCAAATATGGAACCCAGCTCCAAATTTGCTCCTGTAACCACTAGCATTGATGAGCTTCATTTGACTGGAGCCGAACACTATAGGTGACGTCACACTCCCTTAGTCCACTTCTTTATACAGTCTATGCTGTAACCACTAAAACTTCAGCAGCAGTAGACTTGGTAAATTTTATGTTAGTTGACCTAGTGAGTGAATAATGTTGTTCCAAAGTCTGCTAAAACAGATTTTAGCAGACAATTTTCATAGAAAATTGTGATGCCATGTTTGTTGGTGGGAGTATGAGGATAAAAAATGGATTGGATTATCTAGGGTTTACAAATTTTGTGACACTACACTCAACTACAAACTACAAAAACACTTCTCTGTGCATACACATGTTTCTGCGTGAGAAATCTGCCTGGAGTTTTTAGTTGAATGTGTTCATCTTATGTTGTATTATGCCTCCTACTTTAATACAATCATAATTCATATGATATGGAAGAAAATGCAGTTTCAATAACAAGTGTGTTTGAGCTCAGTTGTTGTGTCTTTGCTGGTTGGTCCAGGACAGTGCATATTAATGAACACGCACATGTAAACACTGTTAAGCCGGAGCAAATTTCCATTTGTTGTCTTGCTTTCCTCTTCGTTTTCCCTCTCATTCAGTGTCCACAGACACTGGAAACAAGATGTAAGAGAGTTGCCAAAAGGAAAAACACTCCCTGAATGTGGATCTTTCAAGCTGGCAAAAAACCCTTTAGTCTGTATTTGAACTTCGCTTGCGTGCATAATAAAAACAAAGAATGCAAGAACTCCACGCAAAGGAAGCCGACAGCAAACAAGTACAGCCAGATTAGGAATACAATAGCCATTTAATATGCATTCAGGAAATGTCACAGTTGTTAGACCATCAGAAGAGATTATAAACCATTAATACAGTAGCAGTCATTTGGTACTTGGCATCTTGGTTAAAAATGCCTCCATTGTCTCATTTCAATAGCAGTTCCTTTTATGATCCACTCCCACCAACACGCACCTCAAATCAAAAACGTTTCACCTCCAATAAAAATAAAGTTAGTTACTGTTACAGCCAGAGTAGATAGGCCCACTTCCTGTCAGGAAAGGTGCTTCATATATAAAACACATAGAAACTAGAGAAGGCTGATAAGACCACAGAGTTGCCATGTTGGGCAAATTGTGCAAGGCCAAATTACACCTAATCAAGTCTATTTTGGTTTGTGGCTATGCCTAAATCATCCAGAAACTGTTCTCACAAGAATACAGTGTAGGAGAATAGATGGGCCAGAATTTATCTTTCTTAACGAGTCAAAAGTCAGAACTGAATTTTCCTGCAGAGGCAGGGTAATTGTTTAAAAGTTGATAAAGAAGAGAAAAACACATATAGAGATGGCTAGACCCCCAAAACTTCAGCCATCTTGAATTGGTTCTTACTCATACTTGCAGGCACTGTGTCCCATACACATACAGCTCTTGTAGTGCAGCTGAAGTTAGAGGAGATTTTAAAACAGTACATTTAGTCCCCTTTGGACAATTTGAGCTCCACTGGGAATAAAGCTTAAACATATAGGTCTATAACAGTGAAAAAAAAGTGATAAGCCTGTCACACTAACAACAACATGTTGAAGTACAATATATTTGTTTCAGGAAAAGATTGTGATAAACAATAATTTTGAATGAATGTACCAATGAACAGGAGCAACAATAAATAAGTAGCACAAAGAAACATAAGCATGCTAATATCTACAATGAGTTATGGGTGCGTTATCATTAGAATAAGAAAATGCTGCCCACTAGTGCAAATAAAAGGTAAAAAACAAGATTATTGGGCCCCAAAAATATAGTTAATGTCTAATTTGTAAATCAAAATAGAATATATATAGAATATAGAAATTAGTGTGTCAGTCCTATATTGCCCCAATTAAAACACAATATGATTTATTCACTGAAATTTGTAATCAAATTTGCTTACTGTACATTTTACAGTCAGCCTAGATATTTTTCCCCAGTATGTTCATTGTGCTTGTTGATAGAGAGGACAAACCTTTTCCTGCGTTCATTAATGATGGAATGCTGGGATCATGCAGTTACAGCAGCACTGTATTTATAGTTGGACTGCTGTTCTGAGAAGTATTTTCACATGCACATCTGACAGATATTTAAACATTTAGTCTGTGACCATGAGTGCAGATAATGCTACAGTACAACCTATAGTCACACATTTGAACTTAGAAAAGACCACCCATGGAACTCTTGTCTGGTGTGAACCTGAGCAGACACTTCCACTGTGTATTCACATGGTTTATTTGAAGTTAATCCTTACGGCATTGTTCCTGTGCGCTTCCAAAAACAGCTGAATCTAACTGTTCATTACTGGCGGGCTGTGAGTCCGGATCCTGTATTTAGCCCAAACCAAAGTATTGTTCTTTCCTCTCTGGTTTCACGAGAGTCCTGTAAAGAAGAGCCAGCAGTGGGAGATTTTCTGACCAATGGATGTCACTGTGAGAAAGTTCAAGTGCAGTCACAGAAGTGGTGAGGCCTTGTTTTCTTTGGCACAGGAACTTTATCAGACGCTCAGATACAAGGCTCAGTTACACATAATCATCCTCTCCTTGCAAACGTATTATTATTTCTGTTCAAACTAAATATTCTCCGTCAGCATCAATGACAGAACTGAATGGATCCACATGCATTGTGCACAGCTAATTTGGTTGATTGAGTAAAAACTGATAATAACAGCTTACCACTTGTCTAATTTGTCCACAGACACAGGGATGTTAATGCCGAATTATTTTTGATCATGCATGCATCACAATCAGATTGTGGGGCTTGACCTCTGTTTTAGCTTGTTTTAAACATCCATCACACTCCTCATTCTCTGTTTAGCAACTGTACAACCATAGTAAAAGGTTAAAGATATCATATAAGCATGAAATTGGGGCTGCATGATTATGTTATGTAAAATCATTCGACATAAGGTTTTAGTTGTTGCGTGGATGATGCCTTTGTCTAACCACTCTTGATTGGGCAAGAATAATTTATTTGCTTTGTCAAATAAGCTTGATTCTACATGGTAAGGGTAAGGATTGTTATCGCAAGACGGTCCCAAGTGTAATTCTCTGAGTATGTGAGTCTGGGTAGGTTCACCCTGTCAACCTAAAACACACAGAATATGCTTGCTCAAAACTCAAACCAAGATAGCTCAACATCTGGAAAATGGTCGGACAGGTTGCTCCAGGTTGAAAATGGGACAATAAAGTCTTACCATTAACCTTAAATGTCTGAATATCAAATGCACTATAGTTAAGATGCCAAATGTCCTCAATATTTTTGGGGCAGTTTCCTTCTCTGTGTCTGGCGAAAGTGTGAACGTGTTATTGTAATCATCCTAACCTATTGTACACCAGAGGCAGAACAGCTCATTTGTCTGGGTCACTTGGGCTTTGGTGAAACTTTCTGCACAGGAAGTGACTTGCTCAACATTTGGTGTGTTCTGTATTTTTATTGGCTGACATGTCGACCCTCTGGAACCTATTAAGACCTGTTTAGCTTGGCGCACATACTGGCACACGCATGACGAAGTGTGAAGTATCATAATGTAGATATAAACCAAACGTGTTGCAATGTGAAAGGTCGTTAAATGTATGACTTCAACATGGTGAGGTTGGGTTGAAAAAAAACTTGTACTTGATCTTAAAACCTATAAGCAATGCACTCACATACACATACACATTTCTATTCACATATAATGGCAAAAAGAATCCTATTGTATAAGTTCTAACATTTTTCTCATGAAACTACTGTGGTCTAATTGCATTGAATACATGCAGTTCTTAACATGTGCATTCTCACACCCACATACTTCACATCTGCTAATCTCTCACTCATACTACGAAAGTAGGAAAATACCCACTTACTCATGATTCAGAGTGAAACTGGAATTAGCCACCTAGAATGCACTGCAGGTGGTAAAAAACAAATGCCTTATTCAGTCAATTTGATGTGTTCTTAGAACAAAGCACAACTTAATATTTTTGTCTAACCTATATGCCTCTTTCTAGACAATTCAGGGACACAAAATTCATGATTCTCATTTTCTCTTGTGTGTTTTTGTCCAAAAGATGGAATGGGAAATGTCATACAACAATATAAAAGATTGATTTCTATGTTTGAGTCACCCAAATATTGTCACACACATGTATGAAGAGTGCTGAATAAACAAAAAAAAAAAAAAAAAACTAAAAACTAAAATATAAAAGTAAAAATTCACATACATCCTGTAATTTGATTTGCTGAAAAACATCTCCTCAAATCTATCCTAAATCGGCATAAATAACAGCAAAATACAAATGGCTGTGTGTAGAACAGTTGTGGGACACCAGTTGCTGTTGCGTGTGTTTTAAAAGGTGATAGGACCCCAGCCCTCATAGACATGAGTACTGGCTCTGTTACCAGGAGTTGTAAAGTTATGCAAGCTATGTCACTGTAAATGCCAACAAGGCCCATATTCTTTATAGCCAAATGTGTGACCTATGTACCAGAGCACTGCATGGGAACGAGTTCTGCATCTCTAGACACACACCTCATCTGGGGAAGTTTACTATAAAAACATATGCAGAGCAAGAGTTTGAGCTGGTAACTGACAGACAGGATTTTGGCAGACACATCCTTCAGTGCACCAAATGAAAAATGTTGACAGAGGATAATTGTACTGTAGTTTGATTGCATGCTTTTTCTGGACCCATCATGTTATCTGAAGAATCTTACACAAATTGTGACATGCATCAAGCTGAACAGACCACACTGAGCAGACCCCAGGCCAGCAATTAGAAAAGAAATCAAACAGACACAGGGTCGCAATCAAGACTGCTACTCAGATAGCATGTATACATAGGCTATAATAAGCTTGTTACTACAGATGGTCTGCCATCTGTTTAGCTACATGGTGATGATATCGCTTTGCCTAAATGTTCCACAGTATAGCATTAAACCTTTAGAGACAAGCAAGTTACAAAGGTGACCTCGCTCACTAATGGAATGCATGTTTTACAAGGTATTTTGAGAAGTAAAAGCAGCCATACTAAAAGAATACAATATAGATACAATTAATGCCATGCTGTGGAATATTCCAGGCAAAGCCATAACATCACTATGGAGACAAGCAGGTGGCGGCCCCTACACTAGTGGTTACATAGTGCACCTTTAAAATGGGCTTAATTTTACGTAAAGTAATAGCTTAGTGTTATGTCATTCTTGTCAGGCCAACATACAGTAGGTTTATTTGAACACATGGTTGCAGTTGTGTGAGTAGTCCTCTGAGATTCCATATTCCGTGGCCTCATCTGCTTTTGGCTTTTTTGTCCTCGTCTTGTATCAATTCGAGTTAATTATCCGCAATCTTTTCTCCCCTCTGTCCAAGCAGCTTTGAGTCACATGTTTATTCACGGTCCTTCCGCAAAACCAACCTTAATCATGACCAACGCATGACTGCGGTCTGGGACTTGAACTCACATCAAAAAGCACTGGGTCTGGTTAAATGAGGTGGAGATTATGAAGGAAAGTCTTGTTTGGACAGTTACAGTATGATCTGACGTAGTCCCTGCTAGCATGTGGTACTGTGCTAACCAAGCTTCCCAGAAAATATATGGACGGCACATGTTCCTCTGCTATGGAAAGACTTTAGGGCCACGATTGGAATCTAGTGCTGGACGTCTGCAGGTCATTGGTCATATTTCTCCCACACACAGTCTCCATGTTTCCCTCTCATCGCTCTGTACAAGGCTGACCTAATTATGTGCCATGTTTTAGCGCTGTCATATTACTTGGTATTTGTGGTGAAAGATGATTGGCAGGGAAAGTATCCAGTGCATAGTGGCTTGTCAAAGGAGTTGCTAACGTTGTAAATCGGCTGGGTGAAGTAAGTGTAGGTGAGAGTGAAGAAAGATGCCTCACAGGCTAGACATGCTGTGGTGGCACAATTTGGTGAAGATAAAATTCAGCATCTATAGTCCGCTAGATCAAATAAATGGCAATCTACACCTTAATCTCTCTTATATGGCTTGTTTTTCTTTCATTATATATGTATTGTTTGCTGCCTCGATTTTCAGCCAGTGAGTCGGGAAACACTAGTGTGTCTTGAGGTATTGCCAGGTGTGCCTTCAGAACATTTCCTACTTGACTTAACAGATTCACACATGGATTTAACTGAATAATTTACTGTTTTGTCCTGAGCAAAGTTCTGATCCAAAATACAACACAAAACCACTACCAAATGTAAAATACCAGTCACAATAGCATATACACTACTAGTCAAAATTTTGAATACACTTCTTCATTTATTTTTCTTCTTATTTCCATGATTATTTGAATTGAAGATTCTCATTGGAGGCATCAAAACTATGAATGAACAGATATGGAATGTAGCAAACAAACTATAAACTTAAAATAACTCAAAACTTGTTTTAGATAAAAAATAAATAAATGAATAGCCACCCTTTTCTTTGAACTGTGGTTCGCACTTATGGTATTTCTTGACCCTGACAAGGTACAATGTCACTGTGAAGTGAAAACCATTTCAGGAGACTTCATCAAGAGGGAAGGCCAAGGGTTTGCGGTGCAATCAACAAAGCAAAGGGTGGCTACTTTAAGGATTTGAATCTAAAATATAAAAAAAAAATTCAGTTGAGTTAATTCACTTTTTTTCCTTGTTACATAATTCCATACAGCTTTATATATTTGATGTCTTCCATATGTATCTAAAATGTAGAAAGTATTGACCATAAAGAAAAAAACACTGAATATGAAGGTATGTCCAAACTTTTGACTGGTAGTGTACATTATATATGTGTGGTTTGGTAATATTTTAGTAGGTGGTGTGTCATGGAATGCTTTCATGTGCCATGATTCAAAATAGTTTGAAAACCGCTGGTTTAGAGGAAGGTGATAAAATGATAATATAAAATGATGATATTTTGTGTTAGCAACCAACTCGATCGATGAAATTATAAATAAATATATAGCAGATTCCTTATGTTCAAATCTGGCACAACATTTAACACATTAGTGTAAATATCTGCTTTTCAAGAGAATAGCTGAGCATTACAGTGAATGTCAATGAGAAAAAGTCAGCTGTGCAGGGGCTGACGTTCTTTTCCTGTCAGTAGCTTATCGTTACAATAACCACTCGAAACCACATCATGGTACAAAGAGCACCTGATAACCATTACTGAGCAGAGGTTGCAGGGTTCTGCATGCACACTGTAGATGTCCACAACAACCTGGCATTTGTGACTGAAAAATCATCTAACCATCACGTCATCGACAAGCAATCCATTACAATTATTTTATTGTGGTTTTTCAATATTTTTTTATTTCTTTACTTTTTTCTTTTGCAGTTCAAACTCAAAAAGATAGCCCTTAGGCATATACACATAATGTGACTTCCTGTATGCAACAGACTGACAGTAAAACTATAATGAACTACAATCAGGCTATTTGTTAAGTCAGGCTATTTGTTATAGTCTGTTTTTGCAGAAGTTTAGTTTCCAGCATAGCTCAGGGTGGAGTAGGTGTGCACAGTAATATTTAACACAAAGACACACATCTCACTCTAGTTAGGACTTATGATCTCATGCGAAGAAGAGAAGCTTCTGGGTGGATTACACCTCGGCTTCTGATAACCACATGCATAAGACTGACATAAGACCGAGATGCTTGCAAAAGTGTGATTGGTGTGATTGCTCTTTTTTCTTTTTTGAGTTTTTCCTTCAAAGTTCCTGTTTTTGAGCCATAGATTTCCTCAGTTGTCATCATGTTTGGGCTCCTTCAGAAACACATTTCCTTGTTGTCATACGTTAAGACTGACTTGCCCAAACAATGATGACTATCCTAATTACACTGAGGAGCTTTGTGGTAAAGCAGTGGAGTTGCAACTGAAATTTATGATGACAGTAGTTTTGCAAGACCCATTAACAACAATGGAGCTTAATGAAGGCCTCTAACAGTATTTTCTGTCGCTTTGAGAGTTGGCACAAAGTTTTGACTAGTTTGAATTCATTTATTAAGCTTGCAGTAATTAATTGTTAAGTAAGGTTCAGATTTTTTTCAGAATTTTGCTAATCTCAACATCAGATTTAGTGGTGCAAAAGACAATGATCTAGTGCTCATTGCTTTTTCTACATAAACTCTGCATCGTTTTGCGACAGTAGGTCAGGCTTTCTCCCTGTACCTTATACCTATTGTGGTTGTCTTGGACATACTTTAATGCCCCTATGTCATTGCCCCAGCTGGTTGAACTAATGACATGAAATATAGTTTCATCTGACTCTAAATGAATATGCCATATGTAGCAGTGAAGAGTGTTTTGTAAACTCAAATGTGACCATAAAATATTGGTGAACAAGTTGCTCATATAGCACACTGCATGACTTTGGCTTACTACAATGAAAGTAGTAAGTAGCAAATCTAACGTTACAGTCTGGGAGCAGTTGAAAGAACTGCCCCCTCCAGCTGTTTCTAAATTTGTCTCAAAAGTCTGTGCCGACTCCCACATCTTTGTCTATTTTTAACCTCCTCGAAACCAAACATGTGTATTTTCTTGTGTTATGTTTTGGGTCATGACCTCAAAGTGCAGCCATTTAATTGTCCAATAACATGTTCCATGAAACATTCCGATACACACAAAACATCTATGTGCTCTTATATTGCACATAGTAACTTTGTAATATATTTGTTAATATTTATGCATTGTTGTCCACTAATTATCCATAAAATGTATAAAACAATATGAAACAACCTCTGTGTATTCCCTCCTGCTTTAAAGAGGAGGAATTATGCAAAAAAGATTTTTTGGACGTTCTACCACGTTATGTTGTTCCGTCATCAAAAACATGCTTGAAGAGGTTTTAGATGTCGTCCTTGCATGTCTCAGTAATTTAGCGATCTCTCCCTACACTATTCGACCCCTCCTTACAGTTAGCTGTAAGATTCTGTCCAATACTCAGCCCACAATCCTACGTAGAGACAAGTGAAATGAGCCTGGCGACTTCCTGTGCAGGGTGCTTGCTATTCCCCTTTAAAATGCACTTGTGGTGTGTTTCAGGCATTAGAGTCATTGAATTTTTTAAATGTCCTACCTGTCTGTGTGCCTCACGTCGGCGCACTGTACCTCACCTTTTCTCTCTCTCTCCTACCTGCGCACAGCACACATAGGCTCCCTCCTTAATACCCTCTGATTAGAAAAGCAAGCCAAAACGAAGAGCAAAAACTAATCCAAACTTAGGCCCCAAATACACTGCATGCATTAGCATTTACGTGCATAAGCCCACAAAACCACAGCCACGCGTCAAAGCAAGGACGGTCACGCCGACAGCTCCAGCAGGACATATGCACGGCAATGGCTCTGTGTTTGTCAGTACTTGACTGGATGAGTTTAACCAACTGTAACAGGTCTACAGTGAAAATAACATGGTGATTAGGCTTGTATTTATGCTGTATGCTGTACAGGCTGACCATGAGAAATACAAGGAAGTAAATTTCAAAGCACAAATTGACAAATGGTCTTTCTGAACCTGAGCTTCTACAATCAATACATAACTGCCCCAGCAATAGGCTGCGCTGATGGTAAATGCTCAAAAACAACAACAGATGCATGCTTTCTATGTATTTTAATGGGGATAATCCAACCTATGCTCATGCAAGCATAGGTTGGATTCTATTTTCTGAAATCTATGCACGCATGACGTGCTGCTTCATACGGCACACTGCATGTGAAATACGCATGCAGTGTGCCCTAGGCCTTATGCAGGGGTTCTCAAACTGTGGGTGTGGTTCCAAAAATGGGGCGTAAGTGTTTCAGTATAGTACAGTTTGTTTGGCTTATTTAAAGCCTAAATAGGCCTATGTGTGCCAATGATAAATGTAGGTCTGGCACAGGTCTTGGTCTCGATTAGTCCAGTCTTGACCGCAACACTAAAAGGTAACAGTGATCTAAATATGTTATGTGTTAGCAGTTAATACCCCATAGAAGTAAAATACCCCCTCTTTAGGGTGCATGTTAAAGCACATTATAATTCCATCCTCTTCAAACTGAGAAGAGTATAAACACACATCGTAAGGTAATCCTTTCAAGACCTCTTTCTCATTTATGTAAAGGCACTCTACTTTTCAAGTGTGGAGCACCAATGGCAACTGGGGGTAGTCAGTTCAAACCTCACATGTCATATTCTGTTGCTTTTGTGAGTTGAAAGTCTAATCTACTGAACACTACCCAAACAGTACAGTACATTCAGCATACATTGTTCCTGTTGTGTTTGATAGGCCCATACATTCTGTCCTCCATCACTGTTGCCTCTTGTCATAGGGGGAGACTGGGAAAGTGTTGCGGGGAGGTCTTCCTGACCGTACATGCTGATCTTTAACATCAGTCAACACCAAAGACATTGTTACATCACAGAACTGGCTGTGTTCCAGGGCTTACTGTATGCAACACAGATTTAACAAGGCCCACAATTGTATTGGTCCAACTTAATATAAGAGAAGATACACACATTCCATCTGGTTGCAGTGACATCAATAACCACAAAACTATGTGTTAAGAGCACTTTGTTGAGTCAGATTCACATTCAGTATATTGCTAATTCATTAATTAAGTTGGAAGGAGTGTGGGGTGACTGCTGCCTCTGACACTGGACTGGACAAGCAGTAGTTAGAGTAAAGTCATTTTGTGTGTCACATAGATAATAAAACCTATACATTTTAGTACAAAAAAACACTTCAACACTTTAACAGCTATTGGTCTTCATTTTTGACAAGTGCAGTAATATCTTGTTAAAATACACAAATTATTTTATATGTACAAGTCAAAATAATTGCTTCAATGTGTTTATCTCCACAGATGAAAGGAATTTAATTGTTTCTGGACAATATTCAAAAGCAGAGATAATTTGAATATTAATCTCAAACTTCCCATGATTTAAGCAGGCGTTTTCTATTTCATAAATGTGTTTTGAAATGCAATACACTTGGAAATTAATTATACTTTTGGATAAATCAATGTAAAGGTATTACACGGGAGCATAACCCAGTCCTTAAAAAAGGCTCAGTATTTATTTTACAGTCATTTATTGTATTTTATAACCAAACTATTCCAAGCTGTTGCAGTCATAGCAATCCCAAGCCAATGTAACCAGAGAAACAACAGCTTAATGAATCTGACACAAAAAGTACATTCGGTTTGAGCTGCTTTACATTAGACTACGATGACCACACATTAAGGTCATTTCCTCTGTATGGAGAAATTCTGTAATCCTAGCCTTCCCAGACTGAATTTTCCACTACGTTGTGCAAGGCCCAGCAGCAGACAGTAATGAAGGGTTAACCACATAAAGATTCTCACTCGCCAACAGATTGTAGAGGAGGAGAAAACTATAGTTACTGAAAATAGCACCAAAACGACTTTTTTTCTCAGGGCCTGTTTTCAACCCACTCCACCCTTTCCTGCATCCTTAAATTTATGCCTTTTAGGCAAAAATCAGCACAGCACAACCTCAAATACGTTTATATATCCATGGAGAGCAATCGTAGTAGATGAAAGATGCGGGGGAGAATTAACGGAAGTGCTAATACCCCTTACAATGTGCTTTCTCAGGAAGTTATTATTTACTGGTTTGGAATTGAGTGGGTGTCGCAGGACTGGAGAGATTTCAGGGCTGATTTCTCCCATGTTCCCTCTTACATTTAAAGTGGGGTTTTTCTTTCTCTTAAAAAGGGACACAAATAATGCACAGGGAGATCTAGGGTTTTTAGACTTAAAGGCCTCATAATAGGCATTATTCTGTCTTTTCATATACACCTTAGGCTTGGTAATTTATGTCATTTCAAATAATATATATGAAAAACATGTGAGTCCTTATGTTACAGGATGCAAGAAGAAGGCACAAGAACTCAAGAACAAGGAGTGAAGCAATTTAAATCAGCCTTATTAAATGTGCTGTGAATACTGTAGAATGAAATTTGAGCACTGGAATGATGAGGCTGGTCAAGATGTATGTTTTTTGATTAAAATTCTAACATTCTAACAAGTTTAAAAGCTGAAAAGGTTAGTTTTGTAAATTTAGAGTCAGTCTGATTTGATGTATTGAATATTCATATTCGCCACAGGGCAAGTTACAGGTCAAATCTATGGAGTGGTGACGCCACTCACAGAAAGAAAGCATGTTCTGTTTGTCATTGAATACCATACTCTGGAAGATTACAGAAAAAGCTATAATATCTCCACGTAGTCAAAATGCACATTTAAATATACAGTAAACGCATAAGTTAAGACTGCCCCATTTCACCTCAACTTTTCTTGTTGACGATCTTTTCTCCAAATAAGATTCTGGACTATCTCACCTGAATCACGCAAACATCTGGTGAAATAATCTGATTGAAAAACAATTCTGCCCTGGGTCACATTTCCCCCACAGTCTACACAACCAGTCCCATCTCCGCTCCATCACACTTAAGATCGAAATCTGTTGTGTTTATTTCAATTGTATTTGCATTCTACCTGAGTTTCTTGAAGAGGCATTAACAGTGCATTGTCTCTCTAACTGATAGTGCCGCATACCTGGTGTCTAGACGCTGTGATATGGCCAATCTAAATGACTGGTCCCTGTTACGTCGAGCAGCAAATGGGATTCCTCTGCCTATTGTTTGGGCGGATAGAGAAAGGCCTTGATGTAGGCTCTGGTATGAGATAAAATGCAGCCAAAGGAAGTCTATAGGAAGACTTTGAGGAAACACATGTCCACAGCCAATCACAGATGAGCGTACGGGAAGTGTGGCAGGTACGGATGGTCAGGTATGTGGTATCCAGGGAGCAGATGAAGGATTTGAGTCATGGAAGAGAAGTGGAAAAAGCCACATGCCATGCAGAGTAAACAGTTTGTGAATCAGAGGGTTGAGTTGAAAGAGGAGCAGGAGGGGCCTATAAAAACTCTTAAACAAGTGTTTGTTTTGAGGTCATCTCGTGGGATGGAGAGACCGGGAAGAATCGTGATGCAGGGTAGCTGTGACAAATAAGCTGTACCACAATAGTGTCTAAATTTTTGTAGTTTTCACTTTCAGTTTTTAAAAATTCCATTTATGTCCAAACTTGAGGAATGTCAGAGGGGAAGCACATCTGATTATTAGTGGACACAGGCATTTAATCAATGTTTGTTACTGACAGTTTTTGTAATAATATAAGCTGTAATGTGTAATGTTGGTTTTCTTATAATAAAAATGTATTTGTGCCATTCTGGGCCAACAACCTCTGCAACTAACAGCAGTCATATACAGTCACATTTTAACATTCATACAGGCAAGTTGTGTCATATGTTTTATCCAAAGGCTCAACAGCTAAATGTGACAACAGAATTCATCAGCAGAATCTTCCGGTAGAATCTTTACAGTTTGACTTTGGTAAATTTAACTCAATCATAAAAGCCTGGATGACCGAAAGGAGATGAAAGAGATGCAAAAGGAAGGGCATCTGGCATAAAACTTATAAATATGTATTAACAGTTTGCTCTTGTATTATTTTTACTTTCAAAAATGGAAACTATTGACTAGAGCATATAAAAGTGTATTCACCAGATCTGGGACACAGGTGGGTTGCATTTCATTTGCAATTTGTGTCTTCCTGCTAGTTCACTGTTTTTATTTGAATCAAAATTCCCCCAAATTCCCCCAAAAAACTGACACATTTTGTCATTAAACTGATTGTGTATTGGCTGTAAGCCCAACAATATCAGCAATTTTGTTGTAAAAATAAGTGACATTATTTTCAGCCAAAGTCTAGTTTATATTAACACCAAAATGTATAACCACTTAATACCAAAGCATCTAAATTTGGACTAATAAATAAAGTGCACATTATAATACTCAGCATAGCAGAATAATAAAATAACAAACAATATTGAATTTAATATTAAAGTGAACCTATTCTTAGAGTGTAGTTCAAGTGTAGCCTAAACATGCAGGCTTCTAGTCTTACAAGGTATTAATACACAGCTGCTATGCTAATCTGCTATGCAGATCTATGGAAGCAATTCCTCCTGTCCCACTCTTCTGAGCTATTCCTGCACAGGTTCTGCCTGTTGCCTAATAGAGAATTTTCAAAATGACCACACTAAATATGTCAGAATGTATATCACTTCAAATGGCCGGAAAGAACTGATAGAGCCATCACATAAAAAAACATTGTTCTGTAAAATTTTCTTGGACTTAAAGGAGATTTGCATGTCTAGATTTCTTCAAAATGCAGTGTGTTCTTGCCCTTAACCCCACGCTGCCCCTCGTTCACACAGTCCTATCACTGCTGCCATCTCACACTCATATCCTCACATTGTCCCAGAGGAAAGGCTGACCTCCAGCTACTGATATAAACTCCACACAACCCTGCCTCCGCCTCACCCCAAGACCAAAAAGAGCCCCAGAGATGATGTGCCAGGACCCTGCTAGAACCACCATTAGTATCTCATAATACCAATGGGAATAAGTTTAGTCCTGAGGGTGTTCGGGCCACCTCTGCAGCCTCAGATGTGTGGGCCATGTGACATTGTGGGCGGGGTCACGGGGTCAGGGAAAGACCAGACTGCTACTGGGATTGGCTCAGTAACAGGATGATCTGACAGAGTCTCTTCTGCTATGGTCTGATGTTGCTCCTGTTGACAGCTGTAGAGTCATCATCATGGCTCATTTTACTGGCACTTCTTTGTTTTATTTATTTATTTATTTGATTGGGACAATGCATGTTAATGAACAGACATGGTTCAACATGAATGTAAAAACACCGGATTATAGCCAAAGGCTAATTTTCATCCGTTGTCCCGGCATAATTGCACATCCCACTCATTGCACATTCCACTCATTGCACGGTTCCCATTATTGCACCATCCAAAATATTGCACATTCCACTCATTGCACAGTTCTCATAATTACACATTACACTCATTGCACAGTTCCCATTATTGCACCATACAAAATATTGCATATTCCATTCATTGCACTGTCCCCATTATTTCAGTCAGTTTGGCCACCCATTCAAGACAATTACATTTTATACCCATCCCCTTCATATTTTACCCATACATGTAAATATGTCTCTATAGAAAAGTTAAAATCACATTACCACTATACATGATGCATGTTTGGTTTGACCATAAATAGTTTTTCATTTGAGCTTTAAAAGAACTGTACGTGGGACATTCTCTCAGAGTTACCGGGAGACTATTCCACAGGTTCCCACCTTGGACAGATAATACATTCTGACCAAAGGTGGTTCATCTTTGGGGGATCAGCAGGTCACCTCTGGTGGTGGCTCGTGTGGTCCTTGCTAAATTGTCTTTATCTTTAATGTTCTCCTTTAACAGTGGTGGTGCGAGGGAGTGTAGGACCTTATAAATTAGGCAAGCTCTTTTAAGGTTGACCATGTTATTAAAGTCCAATAGTCTATGCTTTTTCAGAACGTGACAGTGGTTTTTTATCAAATATTTTTTGGCCTCTTTTAAAGAGGTTTTCAATGGTTTTAAGTGTTGTGGGGCAGGCAAGTGACCAAGTAGTGAAAGATAATCATAGAGTAGAAATAGGTTTTAGCACTACTTGTGTTTAAGTTATTCCGGATGTGATGAAAATTCTGATTATTGAATTCAATTACCTGGGACACTTTTTAACGTGACTTTTAAAGAACAATGTTGGGTCTAGGATAACTCCAAGGTATTTAAATTCCGGGACCAGATCAAGTTCTACTTCGTTAAGAAAGACATTTGATTGCAGCTTGCTGAATTAATATGCTTGTAAAGTGCAGGCTCACTGTTGGGTAACTTCTAATTCACTTTTACACATTTTAATATTTTTTCACATGTTGGTAAGTACAAGCTTTACATGTGCTTCTAGTGTACAGATGTGGATGCTCTGCAGACACTAAACAGAGAATGTGAGAGATGATAAGATAGTGCTCACAGTCGTACTTATCACCTGTATCTTAAGTCTTGTATCAGAAAACAGGCTGGAGAACACAGCGGGGAAAGTGCTGCTGGTAAATAATAGGATTACTTTTCTCTGGTAAACAAAGCAGTGGATCATGCAGAGGTTAAAGGAAGCTTGCAGAAGGGTAACTTAGGAGCTGGGAAAAAGGATGGGAGCGCTATGTACTCTGTTCGTTTTTGCTGTAACTTCCTTGAGAGTTACCACAAAGATGTCTGGTCTTACCAGAAATTACGACCAGTTTTTTATCGCAATATACATATAGGGTAAACCCTTACTGTAAATATTCATTTGAGCCGGTATTGATACTGCATTAATCAAATAAACACATAAAAATTAGACCTTTCCTGAACAGTGGTATCGAAACAGAGTCCTTTCCTTGAAATGGAGTTTGACGATTACTATCATGACAACACTACTAAACACACTCCTGAGAGTTTATGAGAGAAGAGAATTTAACCCTATTGAAGACTAACAGCAACAAGTAAATGGATCCTGTGTTCTTCTATCATTAATAATATATAAAGTTTTGACTGGTTTAGGTTAGATTGCAGATGACTGAAAAGTTGCTACATCTTTGGCTTGCTCTCACAACTGCAATTATGGAGATTCTTTCAGACAGAACAATTTCTTGTTTATGAAGTTTAGGTTTCATCTGAAGATGAGCGAGAATCTATGTGACTGGCTAGGCGCATGGGGCAAAGGCTGTGGTTTGACCCAGATGACTGTTTCCACACCACATAGCACCATGGCATGCTGCAGACTGCATGCCATCTGAGCCTGTGGTTAAGTATCTACATTTGTTTTTCCCACTGTATCTTATATCTACATATGGGCCCCTGACTGATGTGAAAAAAAATATCTGCGTCTGCAATACTATTCTTATGACTTAACTTTACTACACAAATTATTTCTACTGTGTGTGTTACAAGTTTAAGTGGGAGGATGGCTGTTAATGGAGTGCCAGGTATGGCGTATAAATTTGACATTTGGTGCGCTCTTTTTCCCCATGCTGAAATACCAGAGGTTGCTGCGAATACCCTTAGTCAGTTTGGAAATCCTAATTTGAATGCAGTGTAGTGTCTATGTTGGTCAGATGCATGCATGCTATCACTGTGTGAATTGTGATAATGGACAATGGACACAAGTGTGTGTACACAGCTCTTTAAAAGCCCTAAATAGACAATGGGTGTACCCTAAAAGCAGTGTATGTAAACATGGTATTTAGAGGTTATTTTGAACAACAATGACCACTTGAATTATTAGAACATGTATTTTGTTTGCCATAGATTACAATTATAAGAGTCAAAACAGTCAAACTGCACAGACAAATACCTCAATAAAAGACTGAGGGTTGGTTCTTCTATTTGTTTTTTTTAAAAAGGTAATGAAATTGCTCATAACCATGTAGGGATGAGACAAGATGAGACAAGATTGGGCCTGTAAGAGTGACATAAAATTAGATTTTGACATTTTATATAATACAAAAATTGCACGGTTATCTTCACAATTTTGGTCTCACAATTTTTATTTATTTTACTAAATTCCTTTGTTGTAATTGTAACTATTATTGGAACTGCAGCTTCTCAAGAGGCATAACTCAGCAAAGTTTTTTTTTTGTCTTGTGGCATGAGTTTTTGTTTGGTTTGGTTTTTGTCCTAATCATGGCATGTTCAATATTAACTCTGCCCTGAATCTCACACATTAGAGCCCTGTACAGATGCTTCTAGAGCCCCAGGTACTAAAGCTGCTTTTTAGGATGCTAATGGATATGCTGTGGCTCTGGGGAGTAAAGTCTTGGAGCTAAACAACCTCCAACCACAACCCAATCTGGCACCACACAGAGTTCTGACTGCAGCTGAAACAAGTCTTTTACTGAGTCTTTAATTTTCATGAAAAGCCCTGATTCGAGTAATGTGTTTTTTCTAGATGGAAATGGAGAGCAGATCTCCAAATGAGTGCTGTTTTTCTTTGACCACATGCAAGCTTTGTTGTCATTCTTCATTCTTGTGCGGTTTGTGTAGCTCCTGCCCACTGAAAACTCTTGAACTTAAATGCGTCAATAGTCTTAACATTCTTGTTGGCTCGCACACAGACAGCAGGACTACAATGTTGTTCGCTATGACCCTAAAGTACGGTCCTCTGAATGCTCAAAGTTAAATGGACAACAAAGTCCATTTTGAGTGTGATTTTTATTGTTTTTTCCTGTGCTTTTCTTCACAGGGCCTCTTGGCTAAATAAAGCACAATGTTGTTAGTTTTGTTAGTTCCTTTCTGTGGCTGGGAAACAGGGAGGGAGAGAAGCAAGAAAGTCCCCAAATTGGTGAAGACAAATTGTCCATGTCGCCATAATAATGTATCTAGATTGTGCGAAAACTTTTGTACTGCTGTCGGGTTTCATGATGATTAAACCATTCCACATAATCCAATATGTCAAATTGTTAAAGCTTTTTGAATATGTTTTGATAAAGTACAAATAAATGTACAAAATAACATACACAAGTGTTATAGATATATACATTATATTAAGGAGCGTGGGCTGACAGTTATTCCGGATTTACAACTACAATGCAACTTTAGTTTGTTCATTGTACCTTGCCTATGTGACTAAGATTCTGCTTAGTAGCAAAAACATGCTTGAAAAATTGCTAGGAAAGCCCCTAAAATGACAAATTATCCCTGTCCTGGCCCCTTATCTTTTCAATTTATTGTGTGGAAGGTTAGCTGGGAATGGAATGCTGAAGAAGTTGCCTCGACCTAGCGAACCCTCCACTTTGAGGACTTCCATGCGGGCAGTAGAGAGCGTGTTAAAGATCTGACTGACAGTGTGAGGGAGAGGGGGGAATATGCTGACCTGTCCTCGGAGGCTGCTGTCGGAGGTCTGAAGGGTGAGCTCACAGTGCCCCCCTCCTCTTACAGTCATTGGTGCTGATGGGTGTGGGTGCAGGTCTCGTGGTGGTGCGTGGGTGGGAGGTAAAACACACGCCCTGCCATTGAGAGCACGGGCGGACAGGGGAAATAACAGGGTGCTGTGGCCTGGGGGGAACAATGCCACCCTTTAATCACTGTACTCATTCCATATGGACTAAGTGCGTGCAGCACATGCCTGTACAGTGACATAGGCTTTGGATACACTATAGCATGAACAGTATGCAATTGGACATTGGACACTGGTCATGCAAACTTATCTTACATACATGTGGATTTACAACAAAAACATACTTCACCATTTGTCTCCTCGTTAGTACTCATGTTTTTGTTTTGGAGTAAAGTACAAACCTAGACACTCACAAGCTGATGTCTGTGTAGCTTTCCTTGTTGTTCCATCTCCATTAGGGCTGACCAGTTCTAGATTCTTACCCAGCTAATCAAACTTAATTCCCAATGAATAAACGATCAACCATTACCAGACTTTATATTTGCCACATGCATTTTTCAAAGTGCACATCCAATTTCAGTGGGATAAAATTGGAGCCTAATATCCATACCAACCACTCTGCTGTTGAGCTACTTTGTTAGGACAACAACCAAACAAATGTCCGTTTTTTTTTAATTTTTTTATTTCAGCTTTCTGAAGGACCCAAGGCTTCAGCCTGGATAAAGTAATTCTCCACCAGCATAATCTAAGTTGCACACACACATTTTCAGTTAGCATCTGAAAATTCTGTTGGTTTCACCCCTCAGAGCGTGTTTATGAAATGTGGTTACAAAGAAACACATGTTAAGACATTACACATTCTTGGCATCTTTAGACCTTTTCTCCAGTAACCCACTACACAGGAGCAGGGCCCCTACTACTAATCATCTCACAAACAAATGAGAGACACGATTGACTTTCATCTGAAACATGCTGCTAAAACACTCACATTGTCACTAACCTCACTGGCCACATTTGTTCTATTTTCAAAACACATCCTGCAGATTGGAGAGGAAACAGAGAGGGACCCCCTAAATAGACCACAGGGAATAAACTATCATTTAGACCTCACCAAACTGCGGGGAAACAGTCTGGATTGGCACAGTGATTTATAAGCACCATAACTTCAAACATAATGATGTATTTGAACTTGTAGCCTGGTTTACTTCCTCTTTCACATGACTCTGTTCTTTAAGGCTTGGGCTAAACACATAATAGGATTGGGTGGGTTTGCACGAATGTTGCACAGAAGAAGGAATTCTAATGTGGTGTGATGAAGGAGTGCTGCCAAGTACAAGGCTGAAACTCTCTTTCTAAGCAGCTACAGTACCCTTGCTTCATGTTCCATTAAGAGGTAACTAAAGCTATTGGCTTGTTCTGAAAGTTCACACGTGATTGGATAAAATTGCCCATCACTCAAAGCATGATGGGAACTGACTAACAGGAGAGGTATCTGGGTGTTTATGCATGAAATAGGCATTAAACAGAAACACATTAAATCCCAATATATATAGATTGGCTATAGACTGTGTCAGGAATAGGTCAGTTGTTGTCCACCCTATTTACATTTTCGTAATTCTCACTTTTGTTCTAGTGGGGGATCATGTTACACAATTTCTTTAAAAGTAGAATATTTAACTTTATGGAAGTGTGATATTTTAACCTCGATCAAGATACCTCATCCAATACTTCACATTCACCGGCCACACTTTACTGATGAATATATGAGAAACAAAACAACTGCTTTCATAAATTCTTCTGGTAAATGAGGAGATTTATAGTACAGGGGTGTAAGGGGATGATCCTTCTGCTAAATGTCTTCATTGTGTGGAGAACACATGAGTGGCTGCGGCCTTGTTTAAAGGGATTAAAAGGGCAAAGCAGGTGTAAGGAGGACAGACAGGGCTTTGCAAAATAAGGTAAAAAAACATTTCTCACTGTTAAAATGCTAAATATATTATGGCTTGAATAGTAAACGATAAAAATTGTGGGAGTGTAGCAGAAATATAGCACCAAATAAATGAATGTAGTAAATACCTGTTGTTAATAATTCAAAATTATATCTGGGGG
Organism: Periophthalmodon schlosseri; assembly: GCA_000787095.1. Taxonomy (NCBI): domain Eukaryota; kingdom Metazoa; phylum Chordata; class Actinopteri; order Gobiiformes; family Gobiidae; genus Periophthalmodon; species Periophthalmodon schlosseri. Next base: position 8,258 of record KN483667.1, on the reverse strand, counting down.
CAATCATGAACTGATATGTGTACAGTAGCTGCGGTTTACAATACAGATTTGTGTATGGGTAAATATAGGCTACAATTTGCTGTAGATCCAAGCCTTTCTGATATCCAAATTGTCACATTCTGATCTAACCACTGTAATAATTCAATTCCTTTACATAGAAAATGTCTGAAAATAACAATTTTTACAAAGAGCTTTTCCCACTTTAAACTTCCTCACTGTGTCACTTTTTTTTTTTAATGGTTCTTCCTTGTCTGGAGCTATAAGTTCAGTGTCATGTGTCCATATGTACCATCCTTTACATGCAATTAGTCCATGGTTCTGTTTGCATGTCACATCTCACTAACTCATAAAGCATCTCTCTTTAAACAATGACACAATTTCATTCTCAAACTGGAGAAATGTTACAGCCAACTAAAAGAAGTCCCTGATTAGTTTATTTGGAGTTTGCGGCCATTTTAAAATAACGGTAACTGTAGACTAACTGTAGATTAATAGAGACTGACAATGAAAGATAACATTATAACATAAGATTCATTGCTGATTAGCATTTGGCATCTAACATTAGGTTCAGAGCCCTCTGTCTGTGCTAGAGAAAATAAAGTTTAATACAAAAATAATAGTGGTTGTTGTTATCTTTAATCATTATTCAAAAACAATAATAACTCGATCTCCGTTCAGCCTTTGATTTGACTGTGTCTGTAGGATACTTATTGAAGCCAAAGCTAATAGTTTTATGTTTGGGAAATTGGATTGAAATATTATGACAAAAAGAACAAACAAACGATAAATCAGATTCCATTTCCTCTTGTGTTACTCTTGGAATGAGCCAAAAGATTCTTATTGACATTCCTGTGGTCTCTTTCAAATCTGATTTTTTCCCCCACACACTCTCTGCGAAGCTAACATGATGCTAATCATCATGAACTGTGAAATGATCATAAATCCTTGCTAGTAGCCGTCGACAGTTACATTGTTTTAGATGTGTGCTATTAAAATTTCCAGGTCATTAAAGCCAGTCTGTGGAACATGCCCAGGCCTGTTCTCACCGTTATTAGTGACACCGTGAGAAAGATGTGTGTGTGCGTGGGTTAGATGCTGCAGGGTAAGATGGATGAGCTGTATGATATAAGGAAGTATCAGTTTGATTTCACTATGACTGATTTAGTGTTAATGTATTAGGGCTACTAAAGTTGTAGGACCGAGAACCAATAATGAAAACAACTCTGGTAATACAAACATAGCGTAATTTCAATCACATAATACAGTAATAGGCCTCATTTTATAGCTTCTTCAACTGTCCCTGTTTAAAAGAAATGCGCATGGAAGAAAAAAGATGTTACAAAAATCCTTAAATCATAATGTTTTCTCATTATGTTTTCTCTCACAATCAATCAACATCACACATTTACATTATAGAACCACATTGTAAACAAGCACCACCAAGTGCTCACAAAAACATCATAAAACATTTAACTATATTCAATTTTCCTATTCTTGGCATTTTACTGCATTTCACTTGACAGTATGCCACATAAAAATGATAAGTCATTAAGGTATTTGACCGGTACTGTTTAAATAGCCGCAGTACATGACACAAGGAAGTATGTTCGCCCCTGCCCACCTGGGTCTCCAGTTTCTCACGGCTCTGGGTGATGCGCGCTGTCAGCTCTGTCTCTGTGAATGTCTGTTTGCCTCTGTTCTGTTCAGCTGTGACCTGCACTTCCCATCATAAGACACAGGAAGGACAGGAGGCGGCAAGGCCCTCATGTGCTTAACCCACAGCCCACAGTGACACATGAGCTCGGGTCACAACATTTACTGGCACAGCGGTGGACATAAACATAACTGATGTGCATGACTGTTATTAAAATATACAGATTTGTACTGTTATTGAGGCTGTGCAGTTTGGGATTATGAATGTTATGGTCAATTGAAGTTTGCTGTAGAAAAATGAAATGTGCACACAAAATTTCAGGCAAAACTAGATGTTTTTCTTTCTATGTCATGCTTCTGTTAACATGATGAGAGGTTATCATTTGCTCCTTTGCTTTTGTTGCATTCAGAGCTATGCTATGGAGAAAAAAGAGCTTACATGGTGAAAGTAGCATGAGCTTGAGAGTCAAATGAAAGAATAAACCATGTTAATAAAAACAACAAATCAGTCTAAGAATACGAATATTTTTTTTTTTATTATTCATCTGCTCTTTTTTCACCAGGGGTTGCTACAGGAACCAGATGCACTCTGATTTAGCAGAATTTTGGTTGCCCACAACCATTTAATTTCACAACCATCTGCACTGAAGACAAACGCATGCCGAAAGTGCTAATGTTGCCCTCAAGACATAATACAATACTGCCAGAATTATTACTATTTTTCCAAAGCTCCTGACAAGTTACTATAATAATGAGCAAGCTTTTTCTATTGCATTCAATACAATTTATTATCGTTTTAAAGGACACTGAGTCCAACATATTTCACAAAAATGTATAGTAGTATTAGGGTTTGATTTGCCTGTGGAATTACAATAGACAACTACTCCAGCTGTGTGGAATGACATTACAATTTATCCAGTATAAAATCCTTAAATATACTCAGTTTATATGGTGGCACAAGTGATCCATATTTGAATAATTTTATTCAGTGCAAAATATGGAGAATAAATGTGACTTTTTGGCTCTGCTGATAAAAAAAATATACTATACAGATAAATACAGATAAAATATAGTTACTTTTTCTATATGTTTAAGACAATACTACAGGCATAAAGTATAATTAGTTTTACCATGTTTTTGTTCAGATTAATTTTAGACTCTGAGGGGCCACCATAGTCACTTCTATTATTGGGAAACACTGTATACTACATAATATTATATTAGCAATATTGTTATAATACTACAAAACTACAATTACCCAATGTCACTCAGTACCCTGTCACCCTGTTTTCCCCACTCAGATAAACACATTTACACCTCACATACTCATAATGGTTTGAATGCTTTTGTCTCCTCCATTTGAAAGTTACAGCTGTTCCTTTTCAGTGCAGGAATTCTCAGGACATTTCCCAATACTCCCCTATACATTTAACATTTCACATCACACATGAGTTACAGCCTATGGTCCATGGTATGTGTGCACCTCCTGCTGTAGAGGACTTAAACTAGGCCACAGTCTGGTTTTGACAAGACTCTACTGGAGACAGACTGATCCGACCGGCCCCTGTTCGCAGCCTCAGGCACCTCCAGAGAAAATTGTTATATTACAAACAAAAACATTCTCAACAAGACATTAAACCAGTAGAGCAACTTAAGGCTTACAACTGTTTCCCGTTCAAAGCACTTTTATGACGCAACAAATGTACACAATCTGTCACAAATGTTTTTGGCATCTGAGTGCTCCCTGTATGAAATAAACTATAGGAAAATGAGTAGGTTAACATCATTGTGTATTATGTTTTATCTTAGGTCATGTGTGTCAAATTTGTTTACGTTTGTTGCTGCAGTAACTTTGACCCATTTCTCTTGTTCAAACATGCACAAGTATGATAATTTTGGGAGTCACCTAAAGTCCTAACAAAATTTTATGTATGGAATGTTTTTAGATATTACACATTAGAAATACAGGTATAAAAGTTTAACAACTGGATATGGTAGCAGAAAACAATAGTGACACATGTTAGCCATTGCAGCTTATGATCTATATAGTCATTTATGAGGACTCAAATGAGAGTGGCTGCTTCTTTGGTGTTCAAATATGATTTTTAACTGAAACAACAGCCAAATGCGATGCAAGTGTATCTCTTTTTTTCCCGGACAAAAAACTATTGTATCTTAATGGATATTTATATTCAGTAGCATCTTTACTAGTCTTGTTGCAGGTCAATGCAAAATTGTTCTTAAAAAAGAAAAAAAAAAAAAAAAATCTTCTAACCTTGCTTTCAATTTGAGGTAAAAAATATTTTTCATGTTTTACAAGTCCCACACCTCAGTAAATATGTATCTATAACTATACAGTACTTTATTTTGAAACATTACATGCTATGTAATTATACAAAGTCCAACTTGCTGTGGAGCAATTCTTATTCAGAATGATGAAAAATTAGGATCATAGTGCACACATAAAAAAACAACTTGTAAACCCTAGATGGAGAATGCTATTTTAATTGACCCCATGTCTTCGCCTTCCTGTACCTGTTAGTCTGTGCACAGCTGTGTGGAGCAGACAGCCTCTCAGTATATAACATGTGGAGGGTGACAGGCCCTGCCAGGTGCTGTGCTGTTCAGATGCTTGAGATGGAATGCCCCTGTCAGCGTTGCGCTTGTCCCCTCTGGCCGCCCCGGGAATGTGACATGGGACATCACAGCTGGAGGTGTCGAACAACGTGACCTTCGGTACAAACATAGAGAAAATTATGAGACTGGAGAGAAAGTCTTACCCACACTTGTTTGTTGTATTGCAGTGTATTTGATAGGCTAATGTCAAATAAAAATGTTTGATTATCTAAAAAGAAAGCCAAAAAGACATATGGAATAATAACTGAGACCCTTACAATAACAATGACTGTGACGTAGTGGGTTAAGCTAACCTCCTGCTAACTACAGGGTCACTAGTTCGAACTTCCAACTTTGCTTATCAACCACATTGGAAGGGCATTCAAGACATACAAATTTGGTTGGTTCATTTTCATTTTGGATATTTACATTAGGAAATTCACCATGTTTGAAAAGTTTGCCCTCAGATTACCTCATTCTTCATTCCTGTGTGAGTCTGTAATCCTCTTTCTATAATAAATTTTAAGAATGCATGAAGTGGCTTTTTGGCTGTACAGTAGGTAAGAGAAAATCTCAAAGGGTATAACTATAACTTTTTTAAGAGCATGTCAGGATTCCACAAGTTCACATCTTGAAAGACTCCCATGGCCTGAACGCAGCACCTTCTGCTCTAAATACACACCCCAGGTCGCGACCCCCTGTCTGCTGAGGGACCAGTTGCTACTTTACCCACGAGAGGTCAAAAGTTAAAGCATGTGCCTGCCACTTGCTTCAGAAGTCAGCAAATTATTTACCGCAACTCCTTTTATGTAGCACCAAATGTCCACAGTGTAATGTTATCTGGACTTCAGTGTGTGGACATGAAGGATCTCTGAGTATGTCCAATGAATGTTACTTTTACTTTTGTGGCAGTTGTTTGGAAGGCTGAAAATGTTACCACCTTATATATCCTGCACCCATGTTTACAACCCGCACCTAAAGTTCTATTTTCAGAAGTCAGATAGCTTGTTTGCATGGTAGAGATATTGTCTTTTGCACTTTAGCCTAAACAAACAAAACACCACAAGTAAATACAACTTCAGAGCGTAGCAAGCTCATTCCTCCAGCTCAGGAGGAGATTGACAAGATGCGGACCAGAAGATGACTCTGGTATTTGGATAAAATGAAAAATGTGCGGCCATTACTTAATACAGCAGGAGTATCTTAAGATGGATTACTTACTTACTAGAATATACAAATTTCTGATCATCAATGATATATTTTTTTCTTATAGCACTGTATGAAAACCTTTGCTTGAGGCCATCACCTTGATAACCATCATGTAAAATCTCAGGTAGATTTTATTGTCCCCATAGGCAAGGATAATCTGAAACCCTTCTCCAGATCTGAGTCTCGATCCCACTTATGAGTACCTATCTGAAGGATTTACATGTTTTTAGTGGAAGAAACTTATTGTGGTGATTTTATCATGAACTTATGGATGCAGTTGGCTTTGGGAAGGTCATATATGAAGTTTATGAGTGGCACAAGACACTAAACAATGAGCTAGTTTTATTACTTTATATAAAAACAAAAGTGGAAGTGGAAAAGAAACCCTCCACTATGCATATATCCAAGTGACAAACTTCATATAACTTCTTGTAATGTTTCATTTACTACTCCAGAACATTCTTGCAAACACCACCAATTTTTCTGGAGGAGCTCTTGGGAAACCTTGCTAATAACGGGGTGGTGCTCGACTTGGCCTCACTTTTTCGTCAAAGTGAACAGAACTGGCTTAAACCTTATCCACCCAGACAAATATTATGCACTACTACTACCTCTACTAGTAGGCCTACAATAAGAAACATGATAGCGCATACTTTTTTGTTGTTTAAACCTTACCTTATCAAAGCCTTATTGATTATCTTTTCTTCATTCACTCCTCAGTCTCAACTACAATTCACTTTCTGTAAGAGGACCTTACCAGACCTATTCTATTTTGAGTTATTGTTCTGTCGTCATAGCGCCCCTGCATCCCTGACCCCTCACTATCACTCATCACTGTACGTGCTCCTCGAATCACAACATCTGCATACGCCCCCGCTCTGACAAACTGCAGCTGGACTCAAGGCAACTGGAAACTTCTCTCCATCTCTACATTTGGCCCCACAAGTGACGTCTGTGTCAGAATATCAACTGGTTGGTTAACTATGCAAGAACATAAAAAGTCCAAAGTGTGCCTTATCTGAAAAGGAGCAGATGATGAACAAGTGAATTTTGAAATGTTTCTTTGAGCAGATCTCTGTCGCCGTCATCTGTGCTGACACAGATACAGCAGTCAGTGCCAGGGGAACAGTGTAATAACAGGGTGGTTTATACGTGGCCACTGCAGTGGAGCAGAAACATCCACCTCAAATGTGAAATCAAACTAGTGAGCGGGGGTCTGAAAGCACAGCAGTTACACGGCGCAAAGTGAAAGTAAATGCAAATAAAGGCATGAAAAGGCTTTTCATCCCTCTTCATCATTTTTGCTCTTGTTGATGGAACTCTTAGAGTCATGAACATCCTTTACTTACAATGTCTGTCTGGCTCTGACTTGAGTAATTCTATTTTTACGCTTATTAAATAAATATTTTATAGAAATAATCTTGGGTACATTTTTTCCTCTCCCTTTCCACTTCTTAATTTTTAAGGTAAGGGCTCCATCTGCTGGAACACGTTCAAATAGAATTTTAGAAAATGGTTACTCGTAAACAATGAGATATTATGCGTGACTATATGAAAGTCCATGAGTAGATGAAATGTAGTAGATGATGTTTAAGTTGCAAAATGTTTGTCCATTTCAGATTTCTGGTATAAAAGTGTTTATTTTTGATGCATTGAGCCGGGATTTATAGTACTTCATTATTTTAATACATTTAAAATTTTAGTCTACCATTTTCTTCATGACTGACACTGTGGACACTAAGGACGCAGATTAGCCTATGTCATTTTGACCCTTATCACTAATGACCACAAGATCTGTTTTTATAGTTTCTTTCCCACAATAAAATTCCCTGTAGAGCCTAGAAACAACAACAAATGCACTGGGCATTTTGTGCATAAAATAACACCTGTTTGTGTGTTTTTATTTGATGTAGTTCACGAACTCTTGATAATGAGTGTAAAATCATAAACATATTCATTAGTGCAGGTGGTCTTGGTTGTAAAACGTTGCAGGAAGCAATGAAATTAAAAGACCTGTGTTTACTTGCCAAATGTTTTTGTTTAGAGCAGATATTTCTGTACAGTGAACTGCCAAGAAACAAGACAAAAGACTTCAGGCTATCATAAAGACTGTTTAACAATGCAACAAAACAATCCAGCTGAGAGTACTGCTATAAACTGCAGCTATTATGTGAATTGAACATATTAAGGTTTTATTGCACTAGCGCAGTACCGGCTTAATGTATCAGGTCATGTCTGGTAGGATTTAGGGTCGTACAATGATTAGACTTTTGTAAACTACAATATTCTATTGGCCAATAATACAGATACAGATAATACAAATACAGACTCACCTAAAATTAAAAGATTTTAATGTAATATGGAAAGTTTTAGGATCTTATCAATATTAGAAATGACGAGGTCCTCATTTGTGCATTTACCTTTTGGATATTTCATGGCGAAATGTTTAGGTTATTTTAATAGATCCATGGATCCATCTGGGATTATGACATAGTTGTAGTGTTCTCACGTGGGGGACTGAAAAATAGCAGACCCAGTTCTACAGGAAAGTCCTTCAGTACTGCTGCCAATGGTGAATTACGAAGCAAGAGTCTCAGTCTAGTAAGAAGAAAAGAAGTAGACCTAAAGGTACAGCAAATGTAACGACAGCAGCCGTGCTTAGAATGTCGTTAAACCTTACCTAGTGTATTTTTTCTTGTTTCATTTTTGCTGTGAATGATTTACCCCTGAAAAAGAAATTTCACATGATTAAATATTAACACATCAGCCCTTATTATTAT
>KN483666.1:0-18373 GCA_000787095.1 Periophthalmodon schlosseri | reverse complement strand
CTTTCCCTCCCCTCTCTCTCATTCTCCCTTTCTCCTTCCCTCTCTGGGGTCAGCTGGGTGTGGAAAGACTCTTTTTGACCTCCTCCCTCTCTCTCCCCTCCCTCTGCCTCTCTCTGGGGTCAGTTGCGGGTGTGACGACTCTTTTTGACCCCTCCCTCTGCCTCTCTCTGGGGTCAGTTGCGGGTGTGACGACTCTTTTTGACCCCTCCCTCTGCCTCTCTCTGGGGTCAGTTGCGGGTGTGACGACTCTTTTTGACCCCTCCCTCTGCCTCTCTCTGGGGTCAGTTGCGGGTGTGACGACTCTTTTTGACCCCTCCCTCTGCCTCTCTCTGGGGTCAGTTGCGGGTGTGACGACTCTTTTTGACCCCTCCCTCTGCCTCTCTCTGGGGTCAGTTGCGGGTGTGACGACTCTTTTTGACCCCTCCCTCTGCCTCTCTCTGGGGTCAGTTGCGGGTGTGACGACTCTTTTTGACCCCTCCCTCTGCCTCTCTCTGGGGTCAGTTGCGGGTGTGACGACTCTTTTTGACCCCTCCCTCTGCCTCTCTCTGGGGTCAGTTGCGGGTGTGATGACTCTTTTTGACCCCTCCCTCTGCCTCTCTCTGGGGTCAGTTGGACGTGGTAGGACACTTCAATAATTCATTACAACATTCTCCAGTCAAATGTTGCTCAGAGATGATCAGATTCTTGTAAAGTTTCATTCAAACTTCAAATATGGAAGTTAAAAAGTATCAAGCATAGATCCATTTTTCATAAAGTTAAAATGGAATTGCACCTATAGTTTAAAGAGGAGGTATTTTACTTCTATGGGGTAATAACTGCTGGCACATAACATATGTAGATCACCGTGTTACCTTTTATTGTTTTGAAAATGCTGTATTCTCCAAAAACAACATATTAACATGTTTTATAAGTTTCACTTTTGTTTTTGATGCCCTGAATCTTCTCTCCCTTTGCTCCCCACGTTAAGTCACTCCCCCTTCAGAGCACTATCACAACACAATCAGTGTGCATCCTGCTAATAAAACTACTGCACATCGCATCAGGTTTGTGAAGTTGTTGTGTACAGTTTTGTATCATGTTTTTGTATATTTATGGAGAATTTCATGTGGGATTTGTGAAGTTGTTGTGTACAGTTTTGTATCATGTTTTTGTATATTTATGGAGAATTGTCATGTGGGAGCATGGGTGACGTAGGCTTGTGGGCGGAGCATTAGACAGAATCTTACAGCTAACTGTAAGGAGGGTTCAAATAGGGTCTGGGAGAAATCGCTAAAATACTCAAACATGCACGGATGACATCTAAAACCTCTTCAGGCATGTTTTTGATGAGGGAACAACATTATAAGCTAAAAAAAAAAACGATTTTGCATAATACTCCCGCTTTAACCCTGGATTAGATCTGTCTCAGTCCTGTCCTGTTCAGTCCTGATGCTGTTTGTAGTGACAGGAGACCCTGAGGAGCCCGGCCCCACCCCCTCGTGATCTGGCTGCTGCCGGAGTGTGGAGGGAGGAGTGCGCATCACTCTGTGCTACAGGGATATCCGGAGGAGGGGACACGAGGACGACTGCACCTTCGGATACAACCCTGAGTCCTGAAGCAACCGCACTTTGGACAAGAGCTCCTCCTTCTGGTTCAGCAAAGAGTGTGTGGAGGATCAGTCGCAGTCTGCAGGTTCTTCTGGCTCAGTTTAGTGTTAATAATAATAATAATAATCATCATCATCATCATCATCATCATAATATGACCTTCATTACTGAGTCTAACCACATGAGAAAAATGTCACAAATACATTCACATCACTACGCGGTGTTGCTCTGCTGCCCTGTTTCTAATGTCATATTTTGACATAACTGAAATCCAGATTCCAGAGCGTAAACCGGACGTGTTCACTACTAAACAGCTGAAAAAATGTTTATAACGTTTACAGTATTGCGCAGTACGGCATAAAACACATCTATCACCACGGAGAACGTTCCGAAGTATAGTTTTAACTTTACATCCCCGTGGCATCATGCAGGCGACCTCCAAAAAGTTGCATACTGTACGTTTGACCAATAGCACCATCTGGAGTTACATCACTGAAATCAACGATGAATGAATCTATTGCGTAATGATTTTCACCGCACGATTAATAATGATGGTTTTTCTTCCATATGCTACGATACATAATCCAGTACATTGGCACTTGCACTTTTTGACAGCCACTTGAGCCTTATTTTTGGCTCTCCCTCAGAGATTGTAAATCTGCCACAGACAGCAGACACATGAGGCACGGTGACAGATGGAGTGGGTTTACCTGAGCTCAGCAGTGACCGGGAGGACAGGGACACGATGGAGAACAGGCACACAGCCCAGTCACAAGCAGCTTCGGTACAATATAGAACACTACTGTTAAGTGATGTTTAAGACGCTCCATTCCCCCTAAATGTACACGGTGAAGGCTCATGTTAAAATTAAATCATGTAAAGTGACAGTTTTGCTATCATTTTGCTACATTTACCATTTGAAGTTAAAGCCACATGTTTTGTGTGTTGTGTTTTTTTCTCTTTGGTTGTTTTGTTGCAATGAAAAACATGCATCCTCACCATAGACTGGTTATATAAATGGACATAGCTAACCTGTTAGCCGCCGCGTTCCAAACAGGAAGTGAGCATGAGCACATGTCCGGCTCCATTGACTCTGGCTCCAATTAACTTTCTATTGAAAAACTGTGGCCCCTCTCTCTGTAACTGCTGCTGTCAGACTCGTCATTTTGGTCTTAAAATGTTCGTATTAACCCGCTCTGCGTGATCCTGTTTTTTTTTTTATTTCGCTATTGTGTCCGTAAATCAAGATATGAACATTAATAACAGACAAATCAGGTGCCTTCTTTCCCTGACGTTGCTCCCGCTAGCGTTAGCAACACGTTTGATTGACAGCGTTGCTAAGCGCCATGCTAAACCAGTGGTGCAGGTGGGACGGGGGGTTACCTTTAAGAGCCTTTCTCCGGATTGGCTCTTTGGTTGCTATGATACTCACTGTCAGAATTGAAATATGCTCTTTGGTTGCTATGATACTCACTGTCAGAATTTGAAATATGGAACTCGGCTCCAAATTCACCCCTATAACTGCTCTAGACTCGATGAGCTTCATTTGACTGGAGCCGAACGCTATGGGTGACGTCACACTCACTCAGTCAGAACTGGAGAATCATCAAATCCTTTAAACTTTATGGACACTACCCAGGGAACATGATTCAAATTGAGAAAAATAAACATAAAAACATATTAGTAAACCCAAGATAAGATGTGGTTCAATTTGTTACTCATTTTCAAAATTGCTCCTCTTCCACATATATCAAAGTCAAATGGCATAACACCTCTCAGGTATTCATATATTTACACCTCTCAGATATGATTAAACTATAGCATTTGTAATAAAACTGCTCTTTCCTATATTACTTTTAACATTTGAAGCACCACTTGCCCTGTGGTACTGCTCGCATTTTTCATCAAACAAACATGACTCAGAAATGAAACAGGCGCTCTGCATTAAATGTGCTCTACAAGATTTTTTTAACCAGGTATTTCAGCAAAATGTGTCTTTCCCCAGTACAGTTATTATTACATATTGATACTTTGCAGTGACATCCCACTGGGGTGTTCCACATGTATGTTTATGGCATAATGTTCAGCGGTTTCCATGGTGACGCAATGCACACATTAGCAAACACAGACAAACAAATTTTAAAACTCAAGAAAAAATACAAAATGGATTTAAGTAACACATTTCCAGGAGCCAGGCAGCGTTCATGGTCCTGTTTAGGTGTTTGATTTTCAACAAAAAGGTGAGAGCAACTAACTGAAAAAACTGTTGGCTAATGCTAACTAGCTTGTGACTTTAATGTTATTTGAGAGGGGCACAAATCATCTCACCTGTTGTAGCTCCAGCCAAGTCAGACTTTAATCTGAGCTTTATTTTAACACAATCTGATCATAAAGAACTGATTTGAGTAACAGAGCTTCAGACAGAGCAGTGCCTCCGGTTAGCTTCACCTCCCCAGAGAATGTTGATGACATTAGCTGCAAATTATCAATTGTATAAGCAGCTCTTGAGGTCAAAATATGTCTGCTATGTGCTGTCTGCATCCAATTACGAAGAGTTTTATTGTCTGAGAATCAGGAAGTGTGTGTTAGCATGCTAGTCTTTGGTCTTATAAACTCATCGCCGTGAACAATTAGGATGTTCTGAATGCATAAGGTAAGTGAGGAATAACGTTGAACCACTGAAAACTGTTTAAAATACCTAATTCTGCTTTTCACGTTTTTAAGACAGTCAAAATCAGGTACAGCGTCTTGTTTTTATTGCTCAAAAAATACCTCGAAAAACATACATTCTTACTGTGAGCAGTGTCGCCTCTCCACAGATATGACCTGTAATGTCGCCTGGTAGATATGTTTAATGCCATACTGCAGAACTTTCTAGACAACGCAATAACATCTACATAGAGACAAGCAGATGGGGTACCGTCCTCTAGAAAATGAGCTCTATGTAACTTTTCTGTTGCGGGGTTGTCTCCATGGAGATGTAATTGCGTTGCCTGAATGTTCCACAGCATGGCATTAAACATATCTTACTTTGTATTTATTCATTTACAGGATACTGCAAAAATAAACCTCTAAAAAACACGCATTCTAACTGTGAGCTGGATCGCCTCTCCACAGATGTGACCCGTAGCCTGGTAGCTTCACCTGCTTGTTGTGCTGAGATAGACAAGTTTTAAATCAGCAGCAATGGCAAACTACACTCTCTCCACCTTCGACTAGCTTGTTTTGTTTTGTTTTGGGCCACTACATGAAAGTGAAAGTAAAACCGCAGCCTCAAAGTGTTTATTTGTGCCGCGGAGAGCAAATAACTTGTGAGTAATGTAATATCTGTAATATCCTGAGTAAATACAAAATGTTCAGTTTCGACAATTTAATTTTGCATTCAAATTTAAGAAATGTATTCAAAATTATTAATAATGCGGCTACACTGAAAAAAATGATTAAACTTTATTTCAAACAAACTACCCGATCCAGTCGCTCCTCTGTGAACCGAAATTGCACAGTTCCAAAAAGATCCTCGGCCTTTGCTCAGTCGGCCTTTTCTTTTCAAACCATCAGACAGTAGAATTGTCTGGAGATTTGAATAATTTTACTAGAAATTTTAAAAAAAAAGTACATTTTAGATAATCAAATTAGTCTAGTTAATTTGTACTGTTCTGTTTCACTGTAAAAACCTGCACATAATGATTTTTTATATTGGTTTGGACTGTAGGAAACATCAGGTATTGGACATGGGGACATTTTATTGTATTTTACTGTTACTGTTAATGATGAACTGATTATGTCTTATAATGTAATTGTAATGAAATGTGTATTTTTAATGTGTGTTCACCTCCCCAGGGACAGCACATGGAAAGAGCAGCAGCCCAGGGACAGCACATGGAAAGTAGCAGCAGCTAAATCTGGTACAAATCATCTTTTTTTTTTGTAAGATTAATGAATTTGTACATAGTTCCTGACAAATAAAGAATAAAGAAAGAAAGAAAGTATCATGACACTACAACACTAGTTCTTAGTGTGTGTGAAAATCAAACGCTCAGTGTAAATGAGATTTGCATAATAGCCGTTTTTATTAGCAATTCTAAAAGTTTTAGTGCCAATGCTAAATTCCCAGACGCCCCTGAACGTCTCGTAGCCCCCCCGTTTCCACCTATTCGGTTCTTGGACCGGGTGTAGACTGGGACGACAGTGGTGTGACAGGTTCCGGAGCGATCTGAAGTTGTTTAGCGCTCTTGGAGTTCCCCGTGGATGTAAACGTAGTAACTCGTGTCTCTTCCTCGCCCTGTAGTAGTGATACACAGACCTGACAAACGTGGAACTCCAAGCTTTTCTCGTGGTGTTAAATCAATGGGTTGTAAGGAGCGGGGTAAAAATAGCCGGGCAGACTTTATTATTCCCAATTAGGAAGTGGAGCGTTGCCATGGCAGCAGCCGCCTCCACACGGCCTGGCGGTGTTCCAGAGAGAAGAGGGAAACTACCAGTGAACTCATGAGGAGAGGAGTTTTGACGAAGCAGAAATCCGCATCCAAATTTGTTAAACTGACATGACAAATATGCAAAATGCACTTTTTTGAGCATTTGAGCATGTTATAACGTTGTCCCCTCATCAAAAACATACCTGGAGTTGTATTTAGCTTCAGTCACGCTGGTTTCCGCACTCCTCTATAAAAGTCCTTTTCCTCTAAACCCCAGATTATGTGCAGTTTGAATTTTCCCAGGATTCGAGATGGTGTAATCCCTCATTCGTCCAGGAGAGGAGAAGGTTTCAACGGTGGTCATCTGGACACTGTTTTTGCGATCCCGTCCAGAGGTCATTTTACATTTGATGGTACTGGCTTTAGGCATAAAGATTGAACCAACTCTGAGTTAACAAAGTTCAGCCCCAAAGGGAGGAGTTCTAGGGTGAAACTCACCTGTCCTTGTTTACAGGCAACATCATTATGGGTCCTGGACACGCGGAGATGTTCCGGATATGTCCCACCAAGAGGAGGCCCAAGGAAGACCCAGGACACGCTGGAGGGACTATGTCTCTCGGCTGGCCTGGGAACGCCTTGGGATGCCCTCGGAAGAGTTGGAGGAAGTGGATGTAGAAAGGGAAGTCTGGGCATCTGCTTAGACTGCTGCCTCTGCGACACGGCCCCAGGTAAAGCAGAAGAAAATGGATCTATGGATGTGCCCCAATACACAATAAGGGCATAACGACCCATAATGAAGTTAGCTAGTAAACAAGGGCAGGACATTCGCTCTAAAACTCCTTTCCCAGGATTGTGATGTCACAGGTAGAAACGCTGTTCTTTTAAAAACCCCATTCAAGTCCATAAATCATCGCCAGACTCGTTCTGAGCATTTCTGCAGTCAAATCACTTTCATTACTGCCGCATGCTCACAATAACATCTTGGGGCATGTTTGTTATTAGCTAAGATTAGTTGTTTTCCCACATGGTGATTCGCCCAAGCCCATAATATGTCCTTTAATACATCGGGATTATTTAGCATTTTTCAATATGTTTTTGACATGTTTTAAAGATGTTCTGTGTAACATTTCTGTTGAGGGTCTGCAACGAGCTGCTTGTTTCCATGGACATGTTGTTGCTTTGCCTGGAATGTACCACAGTATGACATTATTAGTATTTTTTTATTTTTATTTTTTTCAAGGTATTTTTTCAGCAATAAATTTACCTGTACCTGTATTTACCTTGGAAAGTTACGCATTGTACCTTTAATTCAAGTTTGTTTTTTTTTTATTTGGAAGAAAAAAGAAAACAAAACGGAAATACCAGTTTGAAACAAGTTTATTTTGTTGACTTTTTTTTTTTTTTTTTTTACAAAACCTTCAAAATATGATAGATTACAAGACTAGTATGTGCTATTTTAGGTGGAGTCTCCGAGTTGCTTTTGAGATAATCCAAAGGTTGATGGTTGATTATGTGGATGTTAGCGAGTCTATGTTACCAAAGTACAGTAATAAACAAAAGCCTACACATTTCAGCTGTCCTCTGACAAAAAAAAAAAACAAAAAAACAAAAAAACTTGAAGAAAAATGCAGCCAAGTGGTGGTCCATCTTTCAAATGAAGAAGTATCACTGTCCATATGTCACTGCAGACCTCTGTCCAACGATATGTTCCTCTCAGGAGAAGACAGGAGGAGACAGGAGGAGGCAGGAGAAGAGAGGAGGAGGCAGGAGGAGGCAGGAGGAGACAGGAGAAGAGAGGAGGAGGCAGGAGGAGGCAGGAGGAGACAGGAAAACAGAGGAAGAGGCAGAAGGAGGCAGGAGGAGACAGGAGGAGACAAGAGAAGGGAGGAGGAGGCAGGAGAAGAAAGGAGAGAGAAGAGGAGACAGGAGAAGAGAGGAAGAAGCAGGAGGAGGCAGGAGGAAGCAGGATAAGAGAGGAAGAGACAGGAGGAGGCAGGATAAGATAGGAGAAGAGAGGAGGAGACAGGAGGAGGCAGGAGGAAAAAGGAGCAGAACCAAAGGACCAGTCAGGAGCAGAGCCAGAGGTGCAGACAGGAGCAAACAGGAGGAGACGGGAGCAAACGGGAGGAGATAAGAGCAAACAGGAGGAGACAGGAGAAGATAAGAGAAGACAGGAGCAAACAGGAGTAGACAGGAGCGTAGCCAGAAAAGAACCTCCTCATTTTAGACCAATATTACAGAGAAGCAAGAGGAGCAGTGCCAACAAGACTGAAGAGGACAGAAATGGACAAGTGGACGTCTGATCACCAGCTCATGTGATCTGATCCGGGATGAGTTTAGAGTAAGTTTTGTTGGAACTGTCATCAGCCCTTTCGTGCCAGATGCCCACTTTGTACCTTTAGCGTTTAGCATCTATAGTAAGTTTACAGATTATGTTGTTTATTCATACTGATCATCATGAACGCACGGCACAAAACTTTGCCGAATGAAAGCATTGTTTTCAAACGCCATTTTAAGCTAGCCGTTAGTAGCAGCGGCTAGCGTCCATGTTAGCGAAATGGCGTATTCAGATATATTAGATTGCTTGTTAACAACATGTAGGAGGGCTCCATGTGCGATTATTTTGTTTTTTTATGTTATACACAGATCCCAAAATGAACACAACAGTATTAAAGGTCTTATATGACGCAAAATTGACTCTTGTGAGCTGTTAGCCGTGTTATAATGCCGTTAGCTCCTCAAAAACATGCCTGGAGTTGCGTTTTGTTTCATTCACACATGTTTAAGCAACCCTTTATTACTAGTCTGTTCACATCTCCAAAGCTCAAAATGCTCTGTTCCACCTGTGATGTCATTTCACATCTCCAAAGCTCAAAATGCTCTGTTCCACCTTGTGATGTCATGAAGTGGTAGTTTTCAAGTTAACAGCTACGTTTTACATTTAGTTCAGTAGAGATGGGCAATTTTAGGGCTGAAATTATCCAAATGATCCTAGTGAAGGTGTATGGACTTTTAAAACACAGTGGACCGTTTCCTGTATTACTACATGACATCACAAGGTGGAACAAAGCGTTTTCTGTTTGAAAGAAGAACAGGGTTTGTGTGTAAATAAATTAAATAACAGATTTAGGTAAAAGTCTGAAAGGGGCGATGACAGGAACCTGGCCAGTAGCATCTGTAAGTTCAAAACTAACGTAACTGATTTCTAAGAACATTCAGTTTGTATTTACAACACCTTCTCACTCATTTGGGGTCGACCAATCACACGGCAGTATTAGCATGAGAGTGGGCGGGGTTTAGATTTACACTGTAACAATACTAATAGTAACATGGTAACTACATGGTGCACATTTACAAATTCAATCAAAAATATATTGTTTACTAAATCCATCTGGTTTGGGAGTTTAGCTACAAAATAAGCGGAGTTGCTGCGATTGGCTAAAAAATCCTCAGCGTGAGTCCCTTTTTTTCCACAAACTATTTAAAAATAAGCCTTTCCACGACAGCCAATCGGATACATCGACAAGAACGAACATTTCGACAGAGGTGGATAGAGAAGCCCACAATTGTACTCAAGTAAGATTACTGCTACTTACACATAGAAAGAATTACCTTGGTGAGCAAAATATCGATTCAGCCGATATCCTCGTTAGGCCTTTAATTTGATGTAATACGATTGTACTGGCTGATGTAGGCATAGGACGTTTCATAATGTTTGAACTTTTATTTATACAAAGTTGCGTTGTAGTTGCTTGCCAGATAATAACAGTCACATACCACAATTGGATCTGTTTTGTAATAAATTAGCTGTGTTTTGGGGAGAAAAGGCCATTGTCAGGCCCTACCCTGGTATCGGTTGACATCGGGTATCAGCAGGTACTTAAAGACAAAGTATCGATATCGGTATCAGAGCTGAAAGAGCTGGATTAGTGCATCCCTAACTGTCTGGACATAACATTTGATATATTATTGAAGTTGTTGACGCTATAAGGTTCTACATTCACAACTGAACCTGTGTTGCCAGACCCTTAACCTGCAGATAGAGACATACGCAAGTTTTTCTCATTCTCAGTATATGGACAGGCCTCATGTTAAAGCTCAGAACCTCCAGAATTCACTCACTGAGCTGCAGAGGCTGCACTAGCACTGATTCATGATTGGCTGCAGGTGCTGGGGTTTAGGTAGTGACCATCAGATCAGAGAGAGGCATTTTAGGTTTAAACCAACTGGATTTCAGCATTGAAACTGGCAACTCAAATGAGAGACTCATGTGAGGCTCTTTCTGCTTTCTGATTGGATAATAATAAACAACACTATATAACTGTTATAAATAAAACTTATATTTTACCTCGTATCTGGGGACACACGTTATGTTTATGGAATCTGAAATCAAAATCTTAAATATGGTTTCTTTAAATAATGCACAAATCTAGTATTTTCAAAAGATGGGCTAGAAAAAAAATCAGATCTGAAGGAGCGGTGCAAGAAACGCAAATGTTCAGATCATTTCAGATCAACACAAAGCTTTTGTCACTTGTAGACTTACTCACAGTGGGAAGAAGAACCACAACTTTTACTCAAGTAGGAGTACTATTACTTCAATAAAAATATTACTCAAGTAAGAGCACTGTTACACTGTACAGTATTACTCAAGTAAGTGTACGGTATCTGAAAAGTTACTTAAATAAAAGTACTTGAGTAAATATGACTACTACCCACCTCTGCACTTCATAAAATAAAGAGTTATAGCTCGGTTTCCACTTGAATATTTACCACACGTTGACCCTTCTCCCTCAAACGTCATAGTACAATCTTCTTAATCTTCGAAATCAAGAATTCAAGATTTCAAATTCCGGATCCCAACATCTACGAAGCTATCACAAGTTCACCCGACTCCTCAACATTCCCTCTTTAGTCCATCCCTCTTTCAATCACCCTGTTTGTCCGTGGTCCTTGTTTACGGGCGGGCCTATGTATCAGAAGGTGCAGGCATAGACCACGCCCACCACCACGATGTTGCCGATGGTCGCGATGATGGCGATCCACAGCCAGATGGCGTCGGAGGACATGCTCTGCTGCTCCTCCTGCTGGGTCTGCGCTGACGCTGCGGCGGCGGCGGCTGCGTGGACGTTGGCCGAGGAGTTGAAGAGAGAGTGTTCTCCGCTGTAGTCGTCGTTCGGGGAGGAGTCCATGAAGGCCCCCGTCATCACTGGGATCTGCAGACAGAGACAGAAAGAAAGAAGAATGTCCAAATCATAGACTGTAAATATAAATGGACATAGCTAACCCGCTAGCCGCCGCGTTCCAAATAGGAAGTGATCATGGGTGGGTCAAACCAGCGGTCCGGGCAGGAAGGGGCGTTACCTTCAACAGCCTCGCTCCGGACTGGCTCTTTGGTTGCTACGATACTCGAAGTCGTTATTCCAAATGCGGAACTCGGCTCCAAATCGGCCCCTATAGCTGCTCTAGCCTCGATGAGCTTCATTTGACTGGAGCCGAACGCTGTGGGTGACGTCACACTCACTTAGTCACTTCTTCATACCGTCTATGGTCCAAACTCGTCTGATCTCTGGCCTGGTTAGTACTTGGATGGGAGACCTCTGGGAAAAACAGGTGCCACAATGGCTCGAGCGCAGCCTGTAAGTCAAACTTGGCCCTCCAGGGTTTGGTGAGATTTGTAAGAAGTAATTTAATTTTATACAATTTTGCATTTAATAGACTATAGTTGGAAGAAAGACCAAACTAATTCTCCCTAAACAAACAATAATCAAATACAATTTACTTTTAAAAGGCTCGCTAAAAAGTATACATTTTGGCTAGTTGGGAAAGAACATTTAAGGATCCCTACCCTAGTGCAGACTGAAGTTGTGTCCTTAAAGGGCCCATATCACACCTTTTTCTGATCTATGTTATAATGTTGTTTCCTCATCACAAACAGACCTGGAGTTGTGTTTTGTTTCACACATGTTTAAGACACAAGCCCTGCATATTTAGGCTGAGTTCTTCTCTCAAACAGAAAACACTCCACCTTCACTAGAATCATTTGGATTATTTCAGACCTGGAATTGCGAATCTCTACTGAACGTAATATATAAAGTAGATATTAACTTGAAAACTACCGCTTCATGACATCACAAGGTGGAACAGAGCATTTTGAGCTTGGGAGATGTACAGACTAATAATAAAGGGTTGCTCAAACATGTGTGAATGAAACAAAACACAACTCCAGGTATGTTTTTGATGCAGTAACAGCATTATAACATGGTTTATAGCTCACAAGAGTCCATTTTGTGTAATATAGGACCTTTAAGCAAGACACTTCACCCACCTTGCCCTGTATGAAAGTGAGTGAGTGATTGGTTGAGCCTCGGGGCTTGTCACCCTGAGACTGAAGTGAATGAATAATGCGCCGCAAAGTGTCTTTCAGTGTCCAAAAAGGGTTATATAAATAAAATGCTTTATTATTTATTTTTCTCTGTTGTGTTGGTAAATCCAGAGAACACAATGAAACAAAACACAACTCCTGGTATGTTTTTGATGCAGTAACAGCATTATAACATGGTTTATAGCTCACAAGAGTCCATTTTGTGTAATATAGGACCTTTAAGCAAGACACTTCACCCACCTTGCCCTGTATGAAAGTGAGTGAGTGATTGGTTGAGCCTCGGGGCTTGTCACCCTGAGACTGAAGTGAATGAATAATGCGCCGCAAAGTGTCTTTCAGTGTCCAAAAAGGGTTATATAAATAAAATGCTTTATTATTTATTTTTCTCTGTTGTGTTGGTAAATCCAGAGAACACATTTCAAATATGTATTATTTAACCAAATAGTTCAACAGACTCTGTGACTTGTGCTGTGTTGAGGCAGTGACGCGGTGTTTGCAGATGCAGGACCAGATGGAGCAAAGCTAAACTAAGGATCAGAACCAGAGGAGCCAGAGGAGCCAGAGGAGCCAGAGGAGCCAGAGGAGCATCCGAACCCCTACATACCTACCTACCCCACCTTCTATTATGGTGTGATGTCTTTACAAGCTCTCCCCTGGCATGGAAACACCTGGAAACACCTGGAAACATCTGAAAACAAGCTCTAAAACCACCTGTACTGATCAAAATGGGCTGCATACGTTTCTGATCACTCAACGCCCATAATAAAAACACAATATTTGTACCTTCAAATCCAAACAGTCCATGCACTTCCTAGTTCAACATGACAGAGTTTTAGATCTATTGAAACAACTACGAGGAACCTCCACGTCGACTTTACATTGCATTCAATTGAAAACTGTTTTGCTGTCAGCAGAGGGAGCTCTAATGCAAATCTGATCAACATTTCGACAGAGGTGGATTCAGTAGCGCACAACTGTACTCAAGTAAGATTACTGCTACTTACAAATAGTCAGCAGAGGGAGCTCTAACGCAAATCTGATCCTGGGTCTTAAAGTGCATGTGACAGCTCTACTTCGTTTGGTAGGATAGTACCCGTAGTATATATTGATCATAGTTTTGCATCAGTTAAGTTGCAGTTTGTAAAGGAAAGTTGAAAGAAAAAAGTTTTAAAACAAGTTGTATTAGTTTAGTAGTTTTATTTGTCAGACAGTAATTAACCTAATGTATAAATTAGCTTTAGCCCTTGTTTACAGTGTGGTTGCTAGGTAACAGTTATGGCATTACCTCTACATCAGGGGTGTCCAAACTATGGCCCGGGGGCCAAATGCGGCCCTCAGACCAATTTTTATTGCCCTCACTATGGCCCGGGGGCCAAATGCGGCCCTCAGACCAATTTTTATTGGCCCTCAGGCCTTCAGTTAAACTGGCCCAATTGATCATAATCAATACTTTTAACGGCAAATTTGAGTAATCCTACCACTATAACCTAAATAACATCACAGTGCATTGTCATACAGACCTAAAATTAATGTTTCAAGCCTTATTTATGATGTCAAAACTATGTTAAATGCACCATCTGAATTATCCACTGTATTGACCGCTGGTCTGTGGCCCGCCGTGTCGAATATTTTTCAAGATATGGCCCTCGGTGAAAAGAGTTTGGGCACCTCTGCTCTACGTAGTCGTACGGAACCACCGCAGTGACATCAGACGTTTTTAACCCCGCCCCGCTCGTCACGCGCCTTAATTGCCCCCATGAATATTTCAAACGCACCCAGAGCAAGTGATTTATGGCTTTGGACAATGTGAGCGTGGTGAAGGTTTGCTTGGTGTGTGTGTGTGAGGAGAGACAGGAGGCCAGATGATGCATGTGCAGAGGAGGACAACAATGCTATAAATATGCCATTCACACAGCTCCTCCACTCCGCTGTCATGCGCCCACGCTGAGAGCACTTTTAGGGGGAAAGACAAGGAGGCACCCACACGGAAGCGATGGATAGATGGAAGTTTGGGTGCAATTAAAAATGTAATTCGCCATCTCAGGACAAAAACATGGTGGACAAAAAGTGCACGGAGACGTCTGTTGTGCAGCGCTACAACATATTTAGATCAGCATGTTACCTTTTATTGTTTTGAAAATGCAAAAACAAGTTTCAGTTTTGAGTCAACCCTCCCTTTCCTCTCTGCGCTAAGTTACTCCCCCTTCAGAGCACTATCACAATACTATCAGCGTGCATCGCATCAAGTTTGTGAAGTTGTAGTATATTGTTTTGTATCATGTTTTTGTATATTTATGGAGAATTGTCGTGTGGGAGCATGAGTGACGTAGGCTTGTGGGCGGAGCATTGGACAGAATCTTACTGCTAACCGTGAGGAGTGTTTGAAAAGTGCCTGGGAGAGATCGCTAGATTACTCAAACATGCATGACATTGCACCAGTGGTTTAGCAGGGATCTGTCAATCAATCCTGTTACTAACGCTAGTGGCCTTGGGGAAAGAAGACGCCTGATTTGTCTGTTTCTAATGTTCATATCTTGATTTACGGACACAGTAGTGAAATAAAAATACCAGGATCATGTACAGCGAGTTAATACATTTATGTAACTTTTAAGACCAAAATGCGAGCCTGACAGCAGCAGTTACAGAGAGAGGGGCCACAGTTTTTTAATGTAAAGTGAACTGGAGCCAGAGTTGGTGGCGCCAGAAGCGCGCCCACGATCACTTCCTATTTGTAACGCGCCGGCTAGCAGGTTAGCTATGTCCATTTATATATACAGTCTATGAGTAAAACGCAAGACTGAACAACAGCTCTTTGGGGATTGGTTTTAGCTGTGCCCCTGCAGGCGCCCCTGAATTCAACTACATCACATCAGGTTTGTCAAGTTGTTGTGTACAGTTTTATATCTTGCTTTTGTATATTTATGGGAAATTGTCGTGTGGGAGCATGGGCTTGTGGGCTGAGCATTGCACAGAATCTTACAGCTAAATCTAAGAAGGGTTTGAATAGGGCCTGGAAGAGATCGCTAAATTACTGAAACATGAGTGGATAACATCTAAAACATCTTCAGGCATTTTTTTGATGAGGACGTTATAACATGGTAGAACTCTCCAAAAAGCCAATTTTGCATAATTCTGCCTCTTTAACATCTTACTCAGGCTTGCGTGGGCTCATGTAAACAGGGTTACAAATTCCAAATGCATGACCATAACCTCCTGCTCATTTTACACTGAAGTTTGGTTGTTTATGAAATTCTTGAGCTGCTAAAGACTTCTAACTTCCAAATCTGTGCAGATAAAAGCCAAGTAAACAGACTATGTTCCACAAACGAACGCTCCGGTCTCTTACAAGCTAACGAGAACGAGTGTGTCTAATGCGGCTAAACCACAACAAAAGCCTCTTTAAAGTCAATCAAGAGCGTGACCCTCATTTTTATGCTAATGCGGGTGACCCATATAACCACCCAAAGTTTGTGAATTAATGAGTTTCATCCACAGACAAGTTGGTGTTAGCTTCAAGAGGCAGAGAAGGGTAATATGATTGATGAGATAAAGGTGCACTATGTAACTCTTCAAGTGGAGGGTCTGCCACTTGCTTGTCTCCATGGAGATGTTACGGCATTTCTTGCTCGTTCCTCGGCATTAAAAGGGGTTTTCATGTTTTTCTAATGGTAAACGGTCATATCTTTATACAGCGCTTTTCCACCTTCAAGTCACTCAAAGCGCTTTACATCAAGGAACCACTCACCCATTCACACACACATTCATACACCAGTGTACGAAGACACTGGGGGCGAGGTGGGTGGCCCAAGGACACGGTGACAGGATTCATCTGTGGGAGCTGGAATCACACTACCAACCTGTGGGTCAGTGGATCTGACGGCTCAATCAATGACCAACCAACCAATTTACATCAGTTAAAGGTCCTATATTATACGAAACTGACTCATGTGACCTTTAAGCCCTGTTATAAAACTGTTACCTCCTCAAAAACATACCTGGAGTTGTGTTTTGTTTCAGTCACACATGTTTGAGTAACCCTTTACTATTAGTCTGTCTACATCTCCAAAGCTCAAAATGCTCTGTTCCACCTTGTGATGTCATGAAGCAGTAGTTTTTAAGTTAACAGCTCCTTTTACCTTTAGTTCGGAAGATTTATAGGGTTGAAATTATCCAAATGTTTTTGTTGAAGGTGTATGGGTTTAAAAAGAACAGCTCCTTTTACCTTTAGTTCAGAAGATTTATAGGGTTGAAATTATCCAAATGATTCTAGTGAAGGTGTATGGAGTTTAAAAAGACAGTGAAGCACTTCCTGTATTACCACATGACATCACAAGGTGGAACAGAGTGTTTTCTGTTTGAGAGAAGAACTCCTCTTTGCGGGAGAAAAGTCGAGACAGACAGAACATCTCTACCTATATCATCAACGCAGAAACACATCATTTATGTTTAGCTATTGCGCAGTTTAGACAAGTTTAGACCCTCATTAACGCTATGGTTGCCAGGTAACAGCTGTGGAAACATCCCATATGTCGTATCAGCTGCCCGTGTCCGACCGGGAACTGAACTTCTTTTACAGTCTCAGTAAGTTCACTCATTTTCCCAGTAACAACCCAAGAGAATCTAAAAATACCACTACACTTTTATAGCTAACCTGCTACATATCAAATCCCAGCCCATATGCACCGTGACGCACACACACACGCACACACACACGCACACACACGCGCACACACACGCACACACACACGCACACACAGGCGCACACACACACGCACACACACACGCACACACACACGCACACACAGGCGCACACACGGACACACAACCACACATTGGGTTTCCATGATTTTTGGGGACATTCCATTGACTTCCATTCATTTCCTGGAGACTGGTCCTAACCTTAACCATACTCACTACTTGCCAAACCTAACCTACCAGATTTTTTCCCATGTATCTGAGCAAAATGTCTCTTGCCCCAGTACAGATATATTGTATAAGCAGCTCTATAGGTGAAAATTAGTCTGCCGCGTACTGTCTGTGTCTAATTATACAGCGTTTTATTTTCTGAGTATCAGGAAGTGCGTAGTTAGCAAGCTAGTTGTTGTTAGCTTTACTGTCAAGGTAAAACTGCGGTTTCTGTACATTGTGAAAAGCGCTTATAGACTAGAAATCACCATGGTGAATAATCAGGATGCTCAAAATGCATAAGGTAAGTGAGGAGTAACTTTGGACCACTGCAAACTGTTTAAAGGGCCCATATTAAGATATTTTCTGATCATCAAAAACATACCTGGAGTTGTGTTTTGTTTAGTCCTTCTCTCAAACAGAAAACACTTGTGACGTCATGCGGTAATACAGGAAGTGCTCCACTGTGTTTTAAACTCCATACACCTCCACTAATAACCTCATTTGAACAATTTCAGAATTTCTGGAATTGCGAATCTCCCGAACTAAAGGTAAAAGGAAGCTGTTCACTTGAAAACTACCGCTTCATGACATCACAAGGTGGAACAGAGCATTTTGAGCTTTGGAGATGTAGACGGACTAATACTCAAACATGTGTGAATGAAACAAAACGTAACTGCAGGTATGTTTTTGATGAAGTAACACTATTCTAACACGACTTAAACCTCATAAGTGTAATATAGAAGCTTTAAAATGAACTAGTTCTGCTTTTCAAGTTTAAGCCAGTAAAAATCACGTACAGCCCCTAACCTGTTTTAACTCATATCTGAACTAGTTGAATGAATAATGAAGAATTTACATTATGGGACCTGATTTTTGTCCCCGTAAGGCAGGCAGGTCCCCATGATGCACATGTAAGTGTGTGTACAGATTTTAGTCCCCGCAAAGTGACAAATACCCACCCGCGCACACCGTGAACGGGGTCTTCCCTCTCTCTGCGGGGGGATGGGGGGGGAGCTCATTGGCCCCTGGTGGTGAATAATGGCATGACACATGGTCTGAACCCTCCTTCTGTTCACAT
>KN483665.1:3010-16367 GCA_000787095.1 Periophthalmodon schlosseri | reverse complement strand
CTTAAATTACACATAAATGAATATAGAACAAGTAAATATGTTATGTTTTTTTCACTTTAATATAATGCCACTCTGTGTAAAAGTATTCGAAGTATTCAGAATACACTACTCTGATTGGCCGGTGTAACTGAACACGTTACAAAATACATGTTAACGCAGGTATTCAGTATTCTGTAACTAAATATATTTTCAGTAGTATTCTTCCATCAGTGTTTATGTAAAATATCGAGAGCATTTTACATTTTGCTTCAGTCTCGTCTCTCACTTTTCACCTAAATGGCACAGAAGTGACTTTGACTTTTGCACTGTGTCGTAATGTTGTTTCCCAAACGCATCCGGAGCTGGGTTTGTTTTGGCTGATTCTTTTTAGAAACTTTCCTGTTGCCTTTTCACACCTCTCATGTTTCTGTCCTAAATATCTGTATGTGTCTTTTACGCTCATTTCACAAAGTCATTTTCTCTTTTGTGAGTTTGACACATGCAGTGCACTCTCTCCACTCTCTCCACTCTCATCTACAGTTTTATATATGTTTTTTCTGTATAATTATGTTTTGAAGATCGTAGGTTTACTGTGGAGGCGACCTGAACACAAAGCCCGGTACTGAGAGGTCGAGCTGTTTTCACCTTTAAAGTGAAAATAGTTTTATGAGCCTGCAGACTGTAAACACAGAAGACTGTAAACACATGACAGTATTTATACTTTAGCGGTTTCTGTTTGTGACGATGAGGAGCACGTGTGGCCCAGTTTAACAAAGGCAACTGTGTTATCAAATGTACTTTTTATTTGTAGTTTTTATTTTTTTATTTGTAACACAGTTTACATCAGTGCTGGATGAAGTACTCCATTTTGTTACTTAAGTAAAAGTACAGATACAGAGGTAAAAAGTTACTTAAGTAAAAGTAAAAGTTTCAAATGAAAATATCTACTTAAGTAAAAGTATTTAAGTATAAAGTGTAAATGTAGTGAGACTGATTAAAAATTATACAGATTTTGGTCACAGTAACAATACGAATCTGTTTTTATTCCGAATTTTGTGTATTTCTTTTTGTTTTGCTCAAAGCCGAAGCTTGAACTTGAAAACTTTAGTCAGGACGTTATCACAAACATGATAAAAATAACCCCTCAAATCATATGAAAAGTACTTTTACTTTTCAGTCCAGTTAAAAAAATGTAGTGGAGTAGAAAGTAAAAAGTACCACTGTAAAAGATACACTGTACAGATACATAAAAAAGTTTACTACTTGTACTTAATTACCTTCCACCTCTGGGTCACACAGAAAACTGCTCCTGTGATTTGACAATAACACGGCAGAATAAATATATAATATTATTTACACAGACCACAGTCACGTGACTCCATCCAGGGGACACGAGCTGAGACTGAATCTCATAAATAGGCTAATGGTTTTAATTATTTCTTTTATATGTGTTTATTCAGTTGGCATGTTTCATTTCCTCTGTAAATTATATGTAGATTATTTCAAAACAGATGAAAAATGTGAATGAAACAACTGCTTATTAGTATGATTATTACGAGAAAAATATAACCGGTATTAGCTAGCAAATGCTAATCATACAAATCTAAAGTCATCCATATAAAAAACACTTCAATAAATAAACATATTCAACTTAAAACAATTAGCTATAACTATTTCTAAATAACTTCTTCATCGCTCGTCTGGAAGAGAGAGCGCGTCCAAAGACACACAAAAACACAAAAACGTCACAGTTGATCCAGATTCTACGCTAGAGCTAAAGCTAAGCTAATGCTAATGCTAATGCTAATGCTAATGCTAATGCTAATGCTAACGCTCTGACGCGTGTCCTTTACATTGTCTGTGAACTTTATACACACAGACCCTGGCCCGGGTCATCAGAGACGCCCGTGCCTTAGACCAGGTGCATGCTGGGAATCTGGAACAGTTTTAGACTCACGCAGTCCTCAGCTGTTGTGCCAAAAATAAGTTCACTTTATACAAGGTCCCTGAGGTTATGAGTTGTACGTTTAAAACTTGATTTGTCCTTCCTCTCAGTGTTTCCTCTCCATAAAGTGTTTGTTTGACTTGGGTGTTTGACCAGCTCTTATCGCTCTTATGGAGGGAGGCCAGTGCTTGTTCAGACTATTCTTAGACGGTTGTGTTGCAAAATGTTTTACTTTCACTCAAAAAGAACTGTTAATAGTACAACCATTTCTGTGAAGTCTTATTTAAAATCTCTGCAAACACTGGGATGTTAAAGGCCCATATTAGACTATTCTCTGATCTGTTCTAATGTTTCCTCGTCTCAAACAGACCTGGAGTTGTGTTTTGTCTCATTCACACGTTTAACACACAAACCCTGCAGATTTAGACTGAGTTCTTCTCTCAAACTGAAAACACTCTGTTCCACCTTGTGATGTCATCATGTGGTGATACAGGAAGTGCTCCACTGGGTTTTTAAACTCCACACACCTTCACTAGAATCATTTGGATCATTTCAGTCCTGGAATTGCCAATCTCTACTGAACTAAAGGTAAAAGGGGCTGTTAACTTGAAAACTACCACTTCATGACATCACAAGGTGGAACAGAGCAGACAGACTAATATGTAGATAGACTAATAATAAAGTGTCACTCAAACGTGTGAATGAAACAAAACACAACTCCAGGTCTATTTTTTAGGAGGAAACAGCATCAGAACATGACTTAAAGCTCACATCATAGATGGCCTTCATTTTCCATGCAGGGATTTTGACGTCGTTAAAGCTGCACTATGTAACTTTTCCACCACCTGCTTGTCTCCACGGACATGTTATTCCTTTGTGTGAAATTTTCCACAGTATTTTTCCACTGTATTTTAGGTTTACAGGTCAGATCTGTGGACAGACAACCCCCTTTTAAGAAACTAGTTTTCCAAGGTCGTTTTGTGCAATGCACAAAAACTCCTGCAACTGAGTAAGAGCGAGACAGAGAAAACTTTAATGTCAGATTATGGAACATTCCAGGCAAAGCAATAGCATCTCCGTGGAGACAAGCAGGTGGGAGACCCCACTGACTGTATATAAATGGACGTAGCTAACCGCCGTGTTCCGAGACAAGCAGGTGGGAGACCCCACTGACTGTATATAAATGGACGTAGCTAACCTGCCGTGTTCCAAACAGGAAGTGATCATGGGCTGTGCTTCCGGCTCCACCAGCTCCAGTTCACTTTACATTAGAAAACTGTGTCCTCTCTCTGTACCTGCTGCTGTCAGACCCGTCACTTTGGTTTTAAATGTTCGTATTAACCCATGATCCTGGAGTTTTTATTTGACTATTGTGTCTGTAAATCAACATATTGTAAGAATGTTCGTTTCTGGTGTAAGCGTCAAAGAGTCTGAAACATAAAGTCAGAAGGATTTTAATGAGTCCCACACAATGAAGCAACAGACTCTCAGGAAAGGACAGGAAGAGAGTCTGAGATGTGCATGTTGAGCTTTTATAGTGTGTGTGTGTGTGTGTGTGTGTGTGTGTGTGTGTGAGGTGGCTCCTTAGGTTCCTTAGTGAGAGGGGCCATAGATAAGAAGTGGCCTTAACCAAAATGACCAGAACCCAGTTGTTTTCTTATTGTCCACACGTCCTCGTGAGCTTCCACTGGCCTCCGCAGCGTCTTCCAAATATGAGACTCTGCTCCAAATTCACCCTTTAACTGCTCCGGCCTCGATCAGCTTCATTTGGAGCCGGACGCTGTGGTGACGTCACACTCACTCGGTCACTTCTTTACACAGACTATGGCAGATCCCCACTAGAGAAGTTACACAATGCGCCTTTAATCCCTCTGAGATCGTTACCTGCAGGTATTTTTACAGTAATGTGCGTTATACAGTGTCGAACAAACCCGTCACAAATATGTGCCGTGGTATTTTGAAAAGAGGTGGGTCTGTGGTCCAAATAGACACAGCCGGTTCTTTTGCGCCGCGGGTATGTGGCGTTATACCTTTGCCAGGAAATGTGATATTGTTCATAAAGGTCCAGAACCAGCGGAGAGGCCTGACCCACATACTCAGAGAGAGGCGGACTTATGTAAGCGCCATTAAACACGGATAATCATATCAAACTTAAACGGATTAAAGCTCGTGTCGAGTTTCCAGGCCGCGTCGTTCCACTGTGTCATGAAACAGCGTGAGGCGTCCGGCCCGTCCCGGTTCAGCGCTCGCCCGGTATCGGTTCCCTCTGTTCTACCCGGATCCCGGCCGTTCACAAAGGGACTTTTCCTGGAAGTGAATGTCGGGATCACGCCGTGGACTCGTGGCGCTACTCAAATATCACCAAAAAAGGAAATAAGGGCAGAAGGGCGACCGCAGCTCAACGTAAACATCACTGGTGGAGCGTCAGGTCCGCTGACCCGCAGGTTGGCGGTGCGATTCCAGCTCCAACAGATGAACGCTGTCGTTGTGTCCTCGGGCAAGACACTGAACCCCCCCAGTGTCTGTGTCCCCTGGTGTGTGAATGTGTGTGTGAATGTGTGAGTGGTTTCCTGATGTAAAGAGCTTTATAGAAATGTGACTCTGAAGCGAAACTAAATAGAACTTTTAAAAGCAACAAATCTCAGCTTCTATCAGAATGATCCAGTGATGGATGAAGTATTTCACACAAGTGATGAGACATATTTTGTTCAACAGAAACAACACGAATCAGTATCTTAATTTTTCTTATGAATTTTGTTGGTAACATGGTAAAAATAACCCCACAAATCATGAAAAGTACTTTTACTTTTCAGTCCCGTTGAAAATGTAGTGGAGTAGAAAGTACAGATACTGCTCTCAAATGTACTTAAGTGAAAGTAAAAAGTACCACTGTAAATGTACTTAGGTAAAGTCCAGATACCTGCTGTCAAATGTAGTGAAGTAAAAGTACAGTGAATTATGTGTAATAAAAGAGACAATTATTATTATTTATTTATTATTTCTTTTTTTAAATCACTAAATCATAAAAAACTTAAAAATTGAGGGTCAACAGAAAATGAAGAGTTTAATATTAAGACCAGATCTCTCCATTTTGTTTTTTGTTTCATCTTCAAAAATGCATTTGACTTTTGAAAAATTTGACTTTTGCAAATATTTCCACACAAAGAGTTTACTGCAAATCTTCCAACGACTTTTTAAAATGTCTCTTATCTGTCTCATAATTATCTCATTAAACTATTATAAATTAAACTTAAAATATTAAAATTTAATTCAGATTTTTTTTATTGCATCTCTAGAAAAAAAAAAAAAAAAATTGTCCAAACACAAAAATATCCTAATTACTGGAAAAAGTGAAAGATTCACACTTACAGAAACAGCGTTTTCATGTTTTATTTAGAGATATTCACACTCGTCTATGAAAAAATATGTTACAGTCTATTTTTACACATTTTGGTCGTTTTACAAAACACTATACACAGAGGTTCAAGAAAAAACTCTTTACTCCAAGTCATCGTCACCACGCTCCTCGTCTCCAGCCTCGGACCGGACTACGAGGCGACGGTGAACTCCGGGGGGCAAAGGTCGTGGGGTCGGCGGTCACGTGGTCAGGGTTAGGAGGAAGGAGGAGTCAGAGGCGAAGGTTCAGACTTTCCGCTGTCGCTCGTCTCACTGACTTGTCTCTTCAGAACCATTTCTCTGGCTAAGCACGTCACCTGACCGTTGGCCACTGTGTACGACCCGTTTCTGTAAAAAGGAAGAAATATTAATAATAATAATCGTTTTTGTTCATTTGAAAAGTCACTTACGGCTGCGACAACTAATCGAGACAAGTGACAGTCTCCCTCTGTGACTTTAAATATGTTTAAATCTTTGTTGAAAACTCATTCGTCTGCACTGAGTTTGTCTTGTTTTATGGTGTTTTTACATGTTTTGTTTTATAATTGCACTTTCTATGGCCTTTGTGCAGCTCTTTGTGCAGCTGTGGGTGTTTTTAAATGTGCTTTAGAAACACATTTAACTTGACCCGACTTGACGAGTGTTATCTGGACTCAGAATTATTTTTTTTTATAATAAAGACAGCGGTATTATTAAATCAAACTGTCAAAAAAGAGTTTCTATTTTCTATTTCTGAATATTTTCAAAAACACACTTTAGTCGTAAATATTCTCTGTCTAAAAACCTTCAGGGGCCAAACTGAAACTTTCATTTGGTTGATTTGTTTTTTAAAATTCTCACAGTACAACATAAATAATCGTTTCAGTATTTGACTCATCCAAACATGAACCTCCGTCCGGTCCACTCCCTAAAAAGTCGTTAGCCGCAGCCCGACTCTTCGTTAACTCACTTTTGAGGCTCGGATCCGTTCTGCATGCCGGGTTTTGCGAAGAAAAAGGAAGTCCACCAGTGTCCCGAGTCCTGCCTGGGGAGCGCTGGGAGCAGAGGGGCTGGTGTTAGACTTTAAAGGGGGAGTCTGGGTTTAAAGCGGACGTGTTTCTGTCAGTACCTGGGTGGTGTGGAATGACCTCTCCCGTGTACTCAGCACTGCCACACGAGCTGCTGCTGGAATTCGACCCCAGACGTCCTGCGAACAGCAAGAAGAAACGTATTTATAGTTTTATTCAAATGATCAAATGTTTCAGCTTCTTGTTATATGCAAATTTAAAATATACATGTTTTATTTTGGTTTGGTTTGGTTTATCCATGTTCTAATGTTTCCTCCTCAAAAACAGACCTGGAGTTGTGTTTTGGTTCATTCACACGTTTGAGTAACACTTTTATTAGTCTGTCTACATCTCCAAAGCTCAAAACGCTCTGTTCCACCTTGTGATGTCACGAAGTGGTAGTTTTCAAGTTAACAGCTCCTTTTTACCTTTAGTTCAGTAGAGATCGACAATTCCAGGACTGAAATGATCCAAATGATTCTAGTGAAGGTGTGTGGAGTTTAAAAACACAGCGGAGCACTTCCTGTATCACCACATGATGACGTCACAAGGTGGAACAGAGTGTTTTCAGTTTGAGAGAAGAACTCAGCCTAAATCTGCAGGGTTTGTGTGTTAAACATGTGTGAATGAAACAAAACACAGCTCCAGGTCTGTTTGAGACGAGGAAACAGGATTATAACAGATTATAAAAATGAGCATAATATATTTCCTTTAAGGTTAAGGTAAACTGTCCTCTCCATTTGACCCATTTTGCATGTTTTGGTTTTGTTTTGGTCTTGTTTGGGTAGTTTAATTGTTTTAGTAGCTATGGCAACTGTCCCAATTTGTCATAATTCTGAAACCCACGTCTAAAATGTCCGTATCATTTTAAAAGTAGATGAAGTCGCTCTTACGTCTGTAATAGTCGTGGGTGGCAATGAGGGAACCTCCAGATGGAATGGCTGCCATTTTGTCCGACCTTAGACTCACACCGCTCAAAGATGGAGAATGGAAACCTGAAAATAATAATCAAATAATCAAATAATCAAACATTAGACCTGAAAGTGAGTCTCATAAACAGAATAAGTCACGTCCTGTAGCCACGGTTCGGTCTGTGAGGCGGGTCACGTCCACCGCGTCTCTGTCTGAGCGGCGCTGATGGACAGAGACGTGTGCTTTTACATTCTGCATTCCCACGTCTCACATGTCCACAGTGGGGTGAGTGGGTCAGAGGTCAGAGGGGCGGGCCACGTGCACGAGCGGGCGGCGTGTCCGGACCGGGTCCGTAGAACAGTCACGGTGAAGACAGTAACTGTGTCTATTCAGAGACACGTCTTTATATGAATGACACGATTATAAAACCAGGGAGGGAACGAATTTGGTTTAGACACTGACTCAGGGTAAATGTATCTCGGCTGTTACTAGAATACTCACATCGAATATCGGCTTCTAAGTATCGGTTCAGTCGATATCCTGGTTGGACACTTAAACTGATGCAATGAGATGATTTACTGGTCGTAGAAAGTCTCATAATGTTTGAAAGTCTCATAATGTTTGAACTTTTATTCATACAAAATTGTTGTCGTTACTTGAGAGAAAAGTAACAGCTCCATAAAACATCTAGATCAGTTTGGTTTTATTTTATTTTTGTTTTAAGGAAATAAATGCTGTTTTCTGTCTCTGCTCTGGTATCGGTTGATATCGGGAATCGGCAGATCCTTAAAGCGACAGAATCGATATCAGAATCGAAAAAGCTGAGACTAGAACAGAAGAAATGTTTTATTTTTGTTTTTTTTAATGACAGAGCCTGAACTAAATGATTCATTGGGATAAATTAAACTAGAAAATCTTCATAAAATACTTTGGCAGCCTGTAGAATTTTTACACCTTTTTGTATCGTAACTATTAAAAGGATGTTC
Organism: Periophthalmodon schlosseri; assembly: GCA_000787095.1. Classification (NCBI taxonomy): domain Eukaryota; kingdom Metazoa; phylum Chordata; class Actinopteri; order Gobiiformes; family Gobiidae; genus Periophthalmodon; species Periophthalmodon schlosseri. The sequence goes on along the minus strand of KN483665.1, from coordinate 8,103 downwards.
TAATTTCTTTTTAAATAGTTGGATCTACGTCTACTTTGTCTTATAGTTCGTTGTAGGTCATAATTTCATATTTGCAGTTTGTGTATTTTGCAACACTGGAATTTCCCCATTGTGAATATTAATGGTCCTGTTATTGTTTTATCTCATGTTGTTTGAAATGTCTAAACACAAAACAACGATCGTGGACTGTGATGATTAAGATCTTAGAGTGACCTGGAAAAACAAGAAGCTGCCTGAGAACCAGCCAGAAGCAGCTCGGCTTAGCACCGGGACAGATGGATTTAAGGATTTTACACTGAACAAGGACAGAACAAACACGTTTTTGAGAGGTCACATAGAACAGAAGAAAAACTGGTTAGTGTGGCTCAGTCTGATGCAAAGTGAAGGAAATGAGCTCAAACAGAACAGATCTCACACCTTTAAAGTGTGAAGAATGAGCGCTTATGTAAAGTCTTTAGTGTCACAGGGAGAGTTTGGAGAGGTCTATAAACGCACAACGCTATAACGCAGGTCACGTGGTGGCACAGGCGCACGTGCTCTTACCTGTGAGGTGAGATGCTGCTGCGGGCACCGGGCGCGGGCTGAAGGTGCGGATGGCTTGAGGTGGACTAGTTTGGACTATGGCCCATTGGTGGACACAGGCTTCAGGCCGCCGCTGGTCTCCTCTCGCGCTCTGGCTTCGGGCGGACGGACCGAGCCTTTTATAGGGCAGAGCTCGCGCGATGGGCGGGGCCGCTGGTTGGCGCGCGGGCACTAAACGTGCTCGTGTTCTCTTTGGTGAGGAGCCGAGTCCACAGACGCTGGACGGAACTGGACCATCTGTTCTTCTCTGAATGTGCCAACCTCTGGGCCTCGTGCAGCAGCGGAACTTCACTGAAGGAGGCAGAAATGTTGTGAAGGGCGCGGCTCATTTTTGGCTCGTGATGATTGAACAGTTTTAAATATATTTAGTGTATTATATATTTATATATTTAGAGCAGTGATTCAGTGTCATCATTTCTGCTCATTTGTTAATCACAGACTTGTAACTAGTAATGGGACGTACGGTTCCTTTGTGGGATCCGAATCTTTTGGATCCGTTCATGTCAAAGAGCCGTTCAAAAGACTGGCTCTTTTACTATTTATTTATTTGACAGAAGCCAACGTGAGAACTCATTTTATCTGCAAACTAATCACAGAGAGAAACGACCAAGGCTCAGATGTGTTTAAAATGGTTCAAGCTGAGAGTGGGAGAGTTTACCCTTTGGAAGGATGAAATTCTAAATAAAATGTTGCACTAGAATAATAATTATTTTTAAAACTCACCAGTATTATGTTTTCAAATATGTTTTTTTGCACACAAAGCTCTCACTCATGTCGCCTGCTCTATTTCTGTGATGATTCTTGTCTTGGTTCAGTGTTAATCGGTGTAAAAATGCATTAGAATTTAAAAAAAAAATAAAATTCTATTCTTTTCAAAACAGGGCCGACTCGTTCACGAACGTCACATTTGTGACACCAACCTCCCTGGTGGTCTAGTGGTTAGGATTCGGCGCTCTCACCGCCGCGGCCCGGGTTCGATTCCCGGTCAGGGAACATGTTTTTTCTGGAGCGCCATCTGCTGGGCAAAGTGTGGAAATGACTCAAAAACATACACCACACGTTACATCATTCAGAGACTTTAATTGAAAAAAACATTTGTACAAAAACTAGGTCAGAAAATACGTCTCTAACTGTAAATGTTACAATTAAGGTCAATGAATGCACTTTTCTATTCACACGTCTGAATCTGAAAAGAAACTGGTCATTTTATTACATCATCTCTACTTATTCCACCGTTACTTATTTTCTATCAAATAAATGTTTAAAAAAAATCATAGAAATTGTATCATTCTCATGGTTCATTTTATCTTTCACATTAAAAACATGCAGTGACCCTGTGTCCACAGCAGAGGGTCATAAAGATCCTTCACATTCTGTACGTCTATGTTTAAATAACAGTCTCCCACATGACTCTGCAGCTCAGAACCAATCCACTATTCACATTTATTTGTGTTTTTTAATTTTCAGGAACCGTTTTGAGCGTGTGCCAGAGCCTGGCGCCAAAACACAGTCTAAGAACAGAAGACATAAAACAGAAGAGCTGAAAGCTGTTTGAGGTCTATCTGAGGTCTATTTGAGGTCTATCTGAGGTCTATTTGAGGTCTATTTCTGGTCTGTTTCTGGTCTATTTCTCGTCTGTTTGAAGTCTATTTCTGGTCTATTTGAGGTCTATTTGGGGTCTATTTCTGGTCTGTTTCTGGTCTATTTCTGGTCTGTTGTTGGTCTATTTCTCGTCTGTTTGAGGTCTATTTCTGGTCTGTTTCTGGTCTGTTTCTGGTCTATTTGAGGCCTATTTCTGGTCTGTTTCTGGTCTATTTCTGGTCTATCCGGGGTCTATTTTGATGATTTCAGGGGCATTGTCGGGCGACTCTTTGGGCGTATCCTGACGGGTCTCCATTAGTTGCCTTTGTTCCAGACATTTTACCCTGAAATAAAAAAAAAAACCAAAAACATCATTACTCAAAGAACTGTGAATGGATCATTTATGAGTTCACTCATTTCACTCGTTCATAGTTACTCCACCTTCACATTTCCAACCATGTCCTCAAAAGACTTGAACGAAGGAGAGCTCCTGTGGGCGGAACCAGAGGAATAATATAAAACTGGTCAAATTAATAGAAAAAACAAACAACAGCAGTTACCTCATGGCTGGCAGGCTCATGGTGTGTCTGCTCGTAATCACATAAGAAACAGGGAAAATAAGTTAAAACACGAAACTAAAATATTTGCACAGTGTTGTAATGTTTCTGTCCTTTGTAAAATCTTACCGTGGAGGACTGGGAAGAGGAAGGGCCCTGGAGGAACAAAACACAAAACAAAAACATGAGGATTTTGAAGAACATTTGAAGAATACACGGAGCATAAATGTGTTCACTGTCTGACCTCATCTCCGCCAGTCTGCGGGTGAACGCTTCGCCCACATTGGACAGGGCAGAGGAGGTGACGTGCCCCGCGTAAGTGAAACTCTCTTTGGTCCTTAAATATCTGCGGATAAAAATAAGCACAACATCACCGTGGATATTTAATCACCAATTAACTTAGCAACAATTGGCTTATGTACGTCAGTGGCAGCGCACACCTGGTTCACCGGGATTCAAACCACTGCTGCTGCTGCTCGCTAAAGCTAAGTCAGGCTGTAAGGCTATTAACAGGGCACCAATCCTATTTGATGGAAAATCCCATCACTTGTTTCTTAGGCAAAATCCCTGCGCAGAATGTGAACACAGGCTGCCACTGTACGCGGCACTTAAACGCAGACATACGGAGACGTGGGAAGAGTAACACTTACGCACTGGAGTGGCTGATGTCATCGAGTGTGGCAGAAGCTGTGAGGTATCTGCAAACAAAGCACAACTCACTCAGGAGATTATATCGTGTTAAAGAACAACATGGCCGCCAGGGCTGTTATGTAAGTGGATGACACTGTAGGACACTTGCGCGGCTTTGTACGGGACAGTTTGTTTTAAAGCCTCTGTACCAGCTGTAATACAGGCTCTGGTGAAATAAACAAGGCTTGTGTTTTCATATTCGTACAGTCGTGCTCGGGTGTCGGGTTGCGTTTACTCACGGGGAGGAAGTCTGCACGTCCTGCCAGCCCTTTGACAGGCTCTCTTTGAGGCTGGCCAGAGGACTCAAGCCGAGCTGCCGTCTGATATCAGCTGCGTATTTCTCTTTGGCCACTAGCACCTGCCGCAAAGTCTGAATTTCATCCTCCACCTTCACAACACAACACACAAAAAAATCAATAAATGTGAAGAAATCAGATATTTTTGTATTTTGAGTTTGGTGGATCCAGCCTCGCCTTTCCAAGTTCAGTCTGTAGGTTTTCTTTGTCCTCTTCTGTCAGGTCTGGGGTTGTGCATCCATTGCCTGTGCCTCTGCTCGAGAAGTTCATTGATGAAGTGCCGGAAAAACCTTCAAATTGTCAAATATTAGACTTAAACTTGGACTTAGACAAACTCCATTGATCCACAAAGAAAAACAATCCTCTTTATTTTAACACAATACACTCACAAACAAACCAGGCATCGCACTTTTCTAAACAGAGTTGTGTTTTGGGCTAAAATCAGCGCGTTTTCTGCGGAACTGTCCGTGGTGCTGAATCTCTCTTCACTCGTGCTAATCGGCTAAAGCTAACGGCGCTACCTGTTGCACACGCGGACACGGACACAAAAACTACAATTCACATTTCAAAACCCGCCTTTGAAATGAAATGAGATGAGATTTAAACACTCACCCTGTCGACTCATAGCTGCCACAAACATTGACGGCGCTGTGTTTTGAGACGGGACTTTTTTAGCTCGTTGTTTCCGTCCAATCAGCGCTGACACTGGCGCGAGACCGAGGCGCGCGGCAGGAAACGCGGGGATCAATGAGGCTATAATTGGAGCGGCTCTGTTTACACTGTGAGCACTAAGCCCCGCCACATCTGCCAACGAGGGGGCAATTAGGCCAATTTAGCGCCATAAAAATAGAAATGCTAACTTGCTAATTAATTTTAAAAAAGACAATTTGGCTAATTTTATGTAATTATAACCAACAATACAATCCGAGGGTTCTAGTCTGTGATCAAAAGCTGCACGTGTGGCTTTATAAATGTCTGTAAAATCCTGCTTTATGTACCAAAGTCTACCAAATCTTCCGTTTTAACGCCCGCACAGTTTTATTGTCGTTGTCTCCATCTGGTGGTAGAATTGGGAACAGAAATTAGTTTTAAAATTGACATTAAAGGTCCTACATTACACGAAAATGACTCTTGTAGCTTTAAGTCATGTTCTAACGCTGCTCCCTCCTCAAAAACACACCTGGAGTTGTGTTTTGTTTCATTCACACATGTTTGAGTAACACTTTATTATTAGTCCGTCTACATCTCCAAAGCTCAAAATGTTCTGTTCCACCTTGTGATGTCATGAAGTGGTAGTTTTCAAGTTAACAGCTCCTTTTACCTTTAGTTTAGTAGAGATTGTCAATTTCAGGGCTGAAATCATCCAAATGATTCTAGTGAAGGTGTG